>PVIH01005753.1:0-66743 GCA_004025045.1 Sigmodon hispidus | reverse complement strand
CAAATATAATATATAAAATTAATATAAGATTTTGTGTGATTATTTGGGACTGCTGGTCCAGATCTCAGGGATAGGCTGGGCCAGAAACTCTTTACTAAAGTGATACTTTGAAGACCAAAATTAATTTTCAAAATTGCATGTAATTAATCTAAATAAAGGTCAATGAGGACATCCAAGCTGTCTGGGTTTTTCCATGGTTAGATGAGGACAGTGCACAAGTCTCACAGCCTTAGGGTTCCTGGCATCCCAGGTCCTGCCCAGGTAGGCTCAGGAGTCAAGAGCAGGGCATGCATCCCACACTCTTGCAAGCACTGACACTTGGCCTTAGACTGTATCCTGCTAAGCTTTGGGCATCAATAAGATCTTGAAATAAAATTAGCCTAGTGTTCTTGGTCCCAGTGGGAGCCATATAGCTCTACCATCCTTGTATATTGGATAGCCATCTCCAAGACAAAGAATTAAATCTACTAGTATAAATCAATGGAAAGGAAATCAGAACCAAAGGCTGGGTTGTTTTTACAAACTACCCTGTTCAAGACAAGTTTGCATGGATCCCATTGCCCACCTGGGGACTTTCAGCTTCACGTAGCAGGGTTAGGCACACTAATGGACGAAGCAGCCTCTGAGACCAGAGGTTAAGGGTGAGGTCTATTACAGTGGAATTTCCAGAGTGACTACATAGCAGAATGAAGAAACAGCCTCCTTGAGCGTCCAATTTAAAATGAAGATGATGGAGTTGTGACTTGCCTCAGGCCTTTGTGTATGTGAGGTTTAAATACACAGAAACAGTGAGACAGTCAAAAGGAAACTGGAGGCTCAGAGTTGGAGGCAGAAATGTGAGAAGACAGCCTCTATCTGGGCACTAGGCTCCAGCAGACCTGTGGGGCCTCAGCATCTTGTGTTACTCATTCCTTCCCCATTCATTGAGACCTGCTCACTACACACACACACACACACACACACACACACACTCCCCAGCCATCACCATGGAAAGCCATTTCCTAAGTTAATCCATTCTTTAGCATCAAGGCTGACCCATTATTAATTGCTACCTTTCTTCAAAGCATATAGTTTCCCCATTTTGTGTGTCTCTGTGTGTTTGTGTGTCTGGATGTTCGAATGTGTGCAGGTACAAGGGTGCAGATGCACATGTGTATAGAGACCCCATGTTGACATCAGTTGTCTGCTTCCATTGTCCTTCACTTTATCTATTGAGTAAGGTGTCTCAGTGAACCCAGAGTCCACTGATTCCAGCTAGTCTAGCCAGCCAGCTTACACCCTAGACACTCCTTATCAAGTAAATGTCCCACCCGGCCAGGTTTTATACATGTTCTGGGGTTCCAAACTGTAGTCATCACATGGCCAAGACAGTGCTCTATCCACCAAGTGGTCTCCCCAGAAAGCATGTGACTTTTAAGTGGCCCCACACAAATACCTATTTCAAGCAAAGGAAAAAGTCTCATGGTGAAACTTCAGCCACCTGAGCCAATGAGAAAGGCCCCTTTGATGCCACTGGATTCCAAGGAGCTGTGTACTGTGTCGACATCTATGGTTCGTTCTGTGAACTGCAGAGTCAGTAGGAATCAGGGCAGACCTTGCTGGAACCTCCTGTCAGCCCTCCAGTTCCGGCTGCAGACTCACTCTTCTGTGCTGTGATGGGAATAGTTCTCTAGACGCTGCCAGGATGGATGGGTGGTGCTGGGCACGGTTTCAGGAAGGTAGGAGCACTGTGTCATAATAGGTTAGCCTCTGTCCACCATGAGCGTTATCAGCAGGTAGGACAAACTTTCCCAACCTCCTCTAGGGAACTTTTGAATTACTAGAACCATCTTTGACCTACAGGGGAAAAGGAGAGTCTACCTCTTTCCTATAAACTTGGAGTTGGGTAGAGTTGGGAGGAGCAGAAAAGAGCTAGGAGAGATATGAAAGAAACTGGGACATCAGGCAAGAAAAAAAAAGGGTATGAAATATGCATGTGTGTGTGTGGTGTGCCTGTGACATGTATATGCACATATATGTGTGTATATATATATAATTGATTTATGTGCAAGTGTGTGTGCGCACATGTGTATATATAATATGAATGCACATGTGTATATATGTAAAAGTGTGTACATGTATATATATATATGTGTTGTGAACATGCGTGCCTGTGTGTGCGCACATATGTGTTTGTATCGCTGTGTATGTGACAAATGGCACTTTGTGTTTTAAAATAAAAGAAGTTTTGAACACTGTTCTTCCTCTGGGTTTAGATCTTTGCATATTGAGAATCTCAACAACCTTGGCATCTCTTCATGATAACTTCAGGTAGAGAGATACATCGTATGTAAGACGAAGGTCTAAGTGTGACATAAAACTTTAGTCCCGATTGACAGGCCTCCAGCAAAGTCCCTTCCCTTCTGCGGGTGAGGCTGGGCCTGCAGAAGCACACAGCTCGGCCTCCTCCTAGCCTCACACATTTCCAGCACCTTTGTTCTGAGTTTTAAAGAACCTTGACTAATTCACTTTAGCGGAAAGCTAATCCTACACTGTAAGGCTAAGTATAAAACAAGTGACGTTCTCTAGGGGTGACAAAAATGAGCAGGGAGGGGTCATTAAGTGCTCATTAGCGGCGTGTTGTCACGTTAACTATGGGGTGTGATACCAGTTTTCTCTTCTTTGTCATTTGCCAACACTACCCCCCTTCACAGAGCAGTCTGGCAATGAGAGGCCTCAGCAGCTGCTCACCCTGCCCTGTGGGGGCCCCTGAGCTTTGCTTCCATGGTCATGAGCCCAGCTAGGGTAGCCACTCTGGACCAGTCACTGCCAGATCTGCTTGTCCAGGAAACAGTCACATGTTAGGAGACAGAAAACCAGCTATAACGTGGGGATTTAAGTTTAAAATGTTTTCTGCGGGCTGGAGAGGTGGTTCAGCAGCTAACTGCCTGGTGCATTCACAGATAACCCCAGTTTTGCTTTTAGTATCTCTGTCGGACAGCTTAAAATCTTATAACCACCCATGACTCCAGTTCTGAGAGATCTCATGCCCTCTTTTGGCCTCCTTGAGCTCCTGATGTGCATAAACTAACACATCCAGGATCCCACACATACATATAAATAAAAGATAGATTAAAGTGTCCCACAGTGAGTGTGCATGTGTGTATGTGTGTTCTGTGTGTTCAAAGCACATATGTGTGTATATGTACACATGTGTGTGGAAGTCAGATGTCAATATTGGGTGTAGGACATTAGGCAACTTTCACTTTTGCTGTTGTTTTAAGACAGTCTTTTTTTAAAAAAAAGATTTATTTTTTTCATATATTTTTATGTAATTTGCATGTATGCCTGCACGACCAAAGAGGGTATCAGAGAGAACAGGGCACCAGATATCATTATAGATGGTTGTGAGCCACCACGTGGATGCTGGGAATTGAACTCAGGTCCTCTGAAAGAGCAGCCCGTGCTCTTAACCATGAGCCATCTCTCCAGCCCAAGACAGAGTCTTTATCTAAGACCTAGGGTTCACCAATTACAGTAAATTGACTGACCCGTAAGTCCCAGGGATCTGCCTATCTCTAGTCTCACCAGCCTTGAGGCACATACCACCATGTCCAGCTTTTTAAATGTAGGTTCTGGTGGACCAAACTCAGGCCCCTTCACTTTATCAGCTGAGTTCTCTCCTTAAGGCTTGGTCACTATTAGTCCCATAACTGATGCCTGACGCAGTGAGTAGATGCTATGCCCCACAGAGGACACCTGAGGAGCTAATGTGCTCATGTCCCTCAGCTGCAGGGTGCTGGAGCTCTCTGGCCAAGGGTACTTTACCACCAGTCTCTTGGACTCTGTCCTTCAAGTTAGTGATGGCCTTTAGGGGATGGCTCCGTTTGCTAAGTGCTTACTGGAAAATCATGAAGACCTGAGTTCAGATCCCAGCAGTAAAAGGCTCCTTTATAATCTCAGCACAGGGAAGACAGGGATAAGAGGTTGCTGGAGTTCTCTGGACAAATCAGTGAGGGTCAAGTTCAGAGAGGGGCCCTGTCTCATAAAAAGAAGGTAAGGAATGACTGAGAATACCTTGTGTCAAGTCTCTGGCCTACACACACACACACACACACACACACACACACACACACACACACACAAATACATATAAGAAAACTGAATTAAAGCTCTGCTAATCTAAGCCTTCTCTATGATAATATTTTACACATAAATAATGTCTGAATAAACATTCGTGCATATGTGTGTGGGGGTACATGTGTAGTGTAAGCCAGAGCACAGTCTGCAGGGTTTATGTCATTCCTCAGGCCCTGTCCACTATTTGTTTGCTTGTTTTTAGTCAGCTCCTCTTACTGGGGAGGCCAGGATAGCTCCCAGTGATCCCCCTGACTTTGCTGCCTTCCTAAGTGCTGGGAATACAAATATGAGCCTGCATAGGTTTTTGTTTGTTGCTTTTAAGATGGATTCTGTGGATAAAACTCAAGCAAAGCAAATACTTACCATATGAGCGATGTCCCCAACCCCTGGGTGACTGTCTCTGACAGTTTATCGGATCTTCCTCTTCTCTCCCAGCTATCCAGTCATCACTAAATTCTCTCAGTAGTGTTTTCCTTGTCAGCAAACCACTTGCAAAACTGCCCCATTGTGCATTGCACACTCACGAGCCATGTTCTGTGTTGGTTAAGGACAGCCTGTGGATATGAGAGTGGGGATGGATGGCTATATGGATCCATAACTTGTATAAGGACACTGTAATGGCCACACGCAGCAATGCCATTATCTAACTCATATCACCCCGGAGCGACTGCATTTGATTTTGCCAAAATTCTTTCTCACAGTACTATTGGTGTCCTTATTTGAATTCAAAAGGCTTGCACACATAGCGCTGGAGAGTGTGAGCCTGATCACCATGAGCATGCCTGTCAGGTTGCTGGACCCTGTGTCGGGAGCAGCTTCCACGCTAGTGGCCCTGGCTGTCCGGTACAGCACATGATGGGGGTGTGTTGAGCTGGGGAGAAACTAACCACTAATCTCATGTCCACTAATATCAGTGAGGAGATCTGTGCCTGCCAGGAAGCATGATCTATGTGAGGGAGAGTGAGTGAATGAGTGCAGAAAGGTGTGGAAGGCTTGCCTTACTGACCAAACCCTTCCCCATTGCTTCCCCAGAAGAGGCAAGTTCCCTTGGTATTTCTGTCACCAGCCCCTCAGCACAAAAATCCTTGGAACAGAGAACTATCACGGTCATCTGAAGTCACATCCTTACTACAGAGACCATGAGCAGCAGAGCTGATCTGCAGGGACTCTCCTGGGACCCTTACTAGAGGAAACAGGCTATTGGTTACAACCCCACAGTGACCCTGAGAGATGGAACTGGTCATTTGTGCCTGCTGCAGCATCTTTGTGATGGCTCCATAGCTCTTGGATTCTTCTGGAAGGCTCCAGAACTCTCACTCGGGTAACCCACGTCATCCAGGGAACTCTATTTAAAGCTTTCTAAAGACAAAAGTGAGGAAGACAATTATATAGATTGCAGGGACCAGGGGAAGGAGCCGCAGAGAAAGAGAAACTCAGAGCCAGTAACAATGTAACACAAACAGCTCAGCAAATAACAGAGCAATTTCCAGCTAATAGGACGGAACACCTGAATCCATTCACATGCCTGATTAGACACCAACAACGCACACCCATAGAGGAAGATTATAAGTTGTAATATGTCTTCCCAGAAGCAGCGTCTTAACCACTGTTTGTATACTTGTCCAATTACATTCCTTTAATTCTTTCATTTAGAAAACAGTTTACATTATAATAGCCGGCATCACTTCTGTTTTTAAAACAATTGGTTGTATGTATATTGCCAAATTATGGGTCTGTGGGATATTTTCATAAGTGCAAACAACACAAAAGGGCTTTGAGAAGGATCTTCGGTTGGGAGTCTGTGACCTGAGGGCCTGAGGTGTACAGGGCATCCCTCCCCTCCCATGTTAGCTGCCCAGCATTCACAAAGGGGTATGGTGACGGCAGAGAGACCCTGCTGGGCTTTGGGCCTGGCTTGCCCGTAATCCTCTTCTGGAAAAATTATGAGAATATACCAGAACCAACCTTGAGAAACAGGTCATCCATGTCACCCCAGCTGAGAGATGACAATGGCCGGATTGCATGAAAATAGCTGAGGTCCTCCCAGATTTATTAATGTCCCACTGTGCCCCGATAGGGGCAGAACCCATGGAGTTGAAGAGATGCTCACTGTTCGCAACACTAAGTTTCTTTAAGGCTTTTGCCCATGTTAGGATGAAACTGCAACTCACCCAGAGAAACTATGGTAGGTGATAAAGGGGACACCGAGACTCAGAACAAATGACACATCCAGATTGCTAATTGGTAAGCAGCTGAGTCAGGAAGAAAATCATGCAGTCTGATCATGCAGTGGCCTTGACCACAGTGAAGATGGCCTGTCCAGAGTACACTGGACTAGCACCATCTCCTCCAGGAGCACCCTTATGGAAGGGAAACTGAGGCAGATGCTTCCTTTGTTCTTCTCCCATGGGTGCTGTGCACAGACTGGGCTCAAGCAAGCTTTAGAACCCAGAGGGAAGCAGAAGGCAGGCTGGGATCCCCAGGAGCATTCTGTACGAGTGCTGACTCCACACCCACAGTTCATGACCTGCAGCAGTAACTCAGATATTTTCTAAACTGTAATCATTTTGCATTTCTATTGCTTATATTCTCCATGGTAATTATATGTTATATTATTTACAGAAACAACAAACTGCTCCAAGATGCCATGAGTGATGGACACCAGAAATGAACATAACTGTTTCCTCCTTCTTTCAACGTTTTTGAATTCATATATTTCCAAAAGTTAAAACAATAAGAAAATCCTGCTTATTTTTTTTTAATAATTAGTGGGGGTTAGAGAGATGGCTCAGTGGTTAAGAGCACTGGCTGTTTGTTCAGAGTATGTTGGTTCAGTTCCTAGCACCCACATGATGGCTATCAATAGTCTATAACTGCAGTTCCAGGAGATTTGATATCCTCTTCTGTGGTTCACATATATACATGTATGCAAAACACCCATGCACATATTACATTTTATTAAAAAAAAAAAGAACAAAAAATAGGCATGGCCCACACTCATGATTTCCTCATTTGGGAGGCAGAGGCAGGAGGATGGAGCTTAGTAATTCTTGTTTACATACTGAGTTAAAGGTCAACATGCATACACACATAATACATGGCATACATTTTATTTATTTATTTTTAGTTGCATTGGTGTTTTGCTGGCATGTACGTCTGTGCGAGGGTCTTGCGTCCCCCAGAACTGGAGTTAACTGTGAGCTTCCATGAGGGTGCTGTGAATTGAACCTGGGTCCTCTGGAAGGGCAGTCAGTGCTCTCCACCACTGAGCCATTTCTCCAGCCCCCACTAATTATGGAACCATCTGAGAACATGCAGGGACCAAATGCCTGGGGCTCATAGCAGCCTCTCCTGCAAGGGTGCAGCCAGGGTGGGGATCCACTTGTTCCAAGCTAGATATGCAGGTGAGTTAAAGACTGCTTTCAGAAAGATGGCTGCCAAAAGATCAATATTCTAAATTCTCTCTTCCTTTTACTACTTCTTAAAAATATCATGCAAAGGGAAGGTTGTGTAAAATTCTCGATAAAGGGTATCAAAGATCTATCAAAGGGTAGCAAAGCTGATGACCTATCTGGCCAGAACTTAGCAAGTGTGACACAGGAAGGGGGCTGTCTCGAGTGGGTGTACTGTCTCCCCAGTAGTGATCAAGCCCAGTGAATCGCTATAGGACAAGAACCAGACCATGGCAGGTTTAGAGCCATGAAGCCGTACTGGACCACTGGACAGTTCATCCCTGAAAAGCTAATCCACAGAGTTACAGATGACAGTACATCATTTGTTTTAGGGGACCATATTTTGAGATGACCATACAGAATGGAATGAATCTTCTAGGAGAGTCCTGGTCCAAAGTCCCACAGGGCTAGCAGAGGAATCTACTCCCACACCAGGATCTAGCATCTGACTTCCTAGCGTGTCACAGATACACCACTAACCAAACATGTCTCATGGCCCTGTCTCTTTGTCTTTAGTCACTCAACTGAATCACAGCCTGGAGAGCTGTGGCCACATGCCTGGATCATATTCAGACCCTTTATTAGCTCATAGGGCTCAGATTATGACACCTGTGTGGTCCACAGTGCTCTGTCTTTATAAATACCACAAAAGCTAGACTTCTCAATCTCTGAGGTTGATTGGTTATGTCTACCAAGAAAGTCTTACACACCATCAACTCCCTACATCAGCAATAAAGAGCCAAAGGTTACTGGTAGCCAGCTGTCCTAGGGTCCCCACTGAACCTGGAAGGCACTGTTTGGCAGGCCAGTTCATGTCCCCTAGATCCTAGCAGCTGTGCTGAGGCCATGAGTAGGTCCCTGGGTGGCCACAAGAGAAAGACAGGGCTTATGAAAACACACCGACAGGGAAGGCCCATGAGCAATGTTTAGGAATGTGAATGGGTCAGCAGAACCATAAAGTGAGATGAACCCCACACAGGATAGGACCCCAGCTCACTTCCTAACCATGTCACAACTTCACAACATAGCACATACACTAATGGGGAGAGGACCAGGTCACTTCCTGGTGGTGATGTCACAGGTCCCAGACATTCCATGTATCCAGGAGACCAAGGCTAGGGAAGCCAAAGACCTTCCAGGGAAGGGCCTCTTCCTGTGACTGGAGGGACCATGGCATCGAATAGAGGGCTAGAGACCGTCTTATCTGTCTTCCTGCTGTGCTGCTGGCCAGGAATTGAGCTACAGCCAACCACCAAAACTTTAGGTAGGGTCACATGGAGGCGAGTGGACAGGACCATGGGCCTGGATATGGTGGGAGTGGTCTTCTCTGTTGTGCCCTCTTCCTTCATTGGAACTTGGGGAATGGACAGAAAGGACTTTAATCTTTGAAGGCTTTTCAAACAGGAATGCCATTGAACAGCTAAATACATTATACATGTAGGTATTTTTATTAACTTAATGGAAATGTTCTATCTGATCCCAAGATAGAGGAACAGTGTCACAAACATCCATTCGTCCTTTATCAGTTTTAATAACTGCACATTTCCCAACTTGTTTTAATACACATATATGTGTGAATGCCCCCTACAGATACATATACACACACATACACATGTACACACATACATTGATACATACATATTTCAAATGCGCGCACACACACCCTTCTTTAAGGGGGGATAAGTAGCCCTGTCCCAATATCTGATGACTCTCTGTGAAGTAGGTAAAGCATATTTTTATATGTCCATCATGTCCTTGTCATAGTGACAAAATTAACAAAATCCTTTATTGCATCTAATACCAGTTAAAGATAACAGTATTCCTGATGCTTGTTAATGGTGGTCAGGTAATCAGATGTAGTTGGTTATGCCTTTAATCTCAGCCCTGGGAGGCAGGGGCAGAGGCAGGTAGATCTCTGCGAGTTTGAGGCTAGCCAGGACTACATTAGCCAGGGTGGATACCACAGTGGGAGGTTCACAGAGGGAGTGAGGTCCATGTCCCAGGAAGATCCACAGTCTAGGCAGAGAAATGGATGAAAGTTGCTAGGTAGGAGGTTGAGTAATTCTTTGCTGGGTGACTTAAGGGTACTCTGCTGTGGGCAGACAAGGTGGTCAGTGGGGGAGGGTATTTGATAAGAACTCTAAAAACCAGCAGGAAATCTGGAAGCCACTGACAGTCTAACTGTGGTCTGTTGGTCAGAGTGTCCTGAGACTTGGACTGTAGCTGCGGACACTTGCTTACAGAAAAGCATCTGAGCAAAATAAGAACTGTCTGCAAAAAAAAAAAAAAATCCCCCCCAGCGCTAAGACCTGCCACCTGCCATGCTCACCCTTCTGAGGTCGGTCAGCCTGAAGAGGTGGTCATTCACATAGCGTACAGTGTTTTCCATCAGTAAATGCGATGATAGCCCATCACACTGTCCAGGGACCTATCAAGGCTAGTAAAGACAAAGCAAATCTCTGGAAATCTCAGACAGCTTCTGGCACCTGACATAGCTTCACAAAGGTCTGATACAAAGGATTTAATGCTGCTTTCTCCAGGAAGCTCCCCCGTACCATTTCACATCACAAGCAAGCTAATTAGCTTAAGATCTGTCTTTCACACGACAGAACAAATCCACGGAGACTTTCCAGAGGCCTCTGGGAAATTTCAAAGTTAGCTTGAGGTCAGAAAGACTGCATTTAGAATTTAATTCAGAGGTGTCAAAAAATGTCAGATACTTTGAAGAGCTGACTGAGATCACAGGCTACTATGAAACAGTACTTAGCTTCCCGGCTAACTAAAATGACAGCAATTTTCAAGGGAGGTAGATAGTGGTTAAAGGGGAAAATAACCAACCTTTGCTCTCAATAGGGAGAGGGTTCCACTTTCTTAAGTAATAAAAAGTTAGAAAAGACAACACGAAGCACAGGAAATTATTTTGGTAAGAACAGAGCCTTTGTCTACAAGAGAGGTTACTCAACAGGTAAAGAAAACACTTGTAATCTCTTATGAAGAAGAGCCCAATAGTCCAAGGCCTCCGTTCTTTCAGCAGAGAGAGAAGCCGAGGCCGTTCCACATGGCCGCACACCTGATACCGAGCTCATTTCAAAACCTGACAATGGCCATCCATTTACCCAGCCCGGCCATGGGAGATTAGATTTCTCTCTCTCTCTCTCTCTCTTTTTTCTCATAGACCCCTCACACCTTACCCAACCCATTTAGGCTTCTTGTTCCTCTTTTCTCCTCTTCTTTATTAAATAACTTTTAAACTATTTATGATAAAAATGACTTTCTTCTCTCTTTAACAAAGATCCATCCATTATGTCTAGCAGCCTCCCTTATCAAACACGGACCACTTTCACTGGAGCCTGCTTGCAAAGGCGGTCTCCCCTTCCTATGAGACACAGGAGTTTTAATTACTTTAAAATTATGAGCAGTCATTTTAATGGAGAAAACCGAGAAACTACAAATTATTGGTCACAATAACTGGTGGCAAGTTTCCTGAGTTTCCATCTTACAAAGCTTAGGGCCTTGAGTGTATCATTTTAGTGGGTGTGGCTGTGTGCCTCTGTATAGGAGTGCAAGCTTGTACGCATGTGTGCAAAGTCAATGTGAAGAAGGTCAGAGGGCCTCAAATGCTGTCTCTCAGGTACCTTTCACTTATGGTTAGACACAGAATCTCTTGCTAGCCCAGAACTTGTCATATAGGCCAACCTTTATTTCAGGCTGGTAGGAGCTGGCCTGTCTCTGCCCTCCCTCGGTCCATTGCTGGGGTTGTAGGTGCATGCTACCATGCCTGCTTTTTCTGAGGTTTCTAAGGGGATCTAAATTCAAGTCTTCACCCTTGGAAGGGAAGCACTTCATCAACTAACCCGTCTCCCAAGCCCACCACCCACAATTTTTGATGTGGCAGAAACAGCGTGATTATTGACAGACCCAAATACATTTAGCCTCTGTGTGCGTAAGAAACAAGAAGGCAAGCGTGCAGATGTAAGCTTGTTCTGAGAGGAAGTCTGGGTTAGTTTGGATTTAGCAGTTCTGTGAAAGCCCCCTAGCTGAGGCAGCTCTGGGATCATTAGACACTGCCCCTGAGTAGTTGCCTTCTCTCTCCACACTGGGGAGGTTCGGGTGTTCACGGAACATCACAAGCCAGGACTCAATGAGTATTGAGAGAGATGTTTCAAAAATGGGATGGAACGAGTACTCTAGAGAGAGTGCAGGCTTCTCAAGGCAAATTTGAGTTTGCGTCTTAACCAACAACTGGAGAGCACTTAAGAGAACGGGCTGTTTTTCCAGAGGATCCAGGTTCAATTCCCAGCACCCACACAGCAGCTAACAATTGCCTGTATCTCACTCCAGGGCACCCAACACACAGACATACATGCAATAAAAATACCAATTCACATAAAAATTTTGTAAAAATTATATCTCTTAGCCATCGTGCTCTCTCTCTATCTATATATATGACCATGGTGACCTTTACAGTTACACTGCCCAAAGGTCTTTGTCTTTCTCTATGGGATTTTACATTAACACATGAGATCACAAGGTGCTCTTGGATACACTACAGGCTGACAGGATGATTGGTCATAATGTGGGTCAAAAGGCTAAGGAATTTCTAGCGATAGTCTGATAGTCCGTTAGGACACTGAGGCACAGGTTTTGACTACACACATGGGTGGTCTTATTTGTGAGACTCCTCAGAAGTGCAGTTTGTAGAGGGAGGAGAACAGCAAGGCTGAACTTAAAAGATCACAGCTGGGCTGGAGACATGGTTCAGCTGTTAAAGGCTAGTCTCACAACCAAAAATATAAAAGATCACAGACTTCTTGGCTTTAAGCCATCTCCACACCATTGAGTTCTCTCTTGGATAAAGGGTTATTCTTTGTAGGTAACTTTGTAGGTAACTGTAGGTAAAATGTCAGCCATTTTTGTGATTCTTAAATTCCAGGGATAAAGTGCTTTTTTTTCCTTTCTCATGTCTCCTTAATTTTCTGTCTTTCAATCCTGCCCCAAGATACCCAGTCCACACTGAATGAGACTCACTGTTTCAGGATGCCTTTTAGGTCAGGTGAAGCCAAGCCTCAAGCAGGGACCCATGTGATTTTTGTTCCGATACACTTCTGAACACATTCAAGTCTCATTCTTCTTCCCATCAATCTTCCTCACAGATAATCAAGGACCAAAGCTCACAGAAGGAGCCCAACGAGGGTCCTCAGCCCCATATCTCAGGGTGAGCACGTCATCTCTGACCCCCACAAGGCTCATGGGACTCTTCTAGAAGAATCCAGCATGTTGTGCTGGCCTGAGTGCTAACAGTCACAGCCAGCACTAGTCTGTATGAGACAGTCTAGCCTGGCTCACTATCTAAACAAAGACCTGGGATCTCCATGGTCCAACAATGGCATGAAATATGTCAGTGTTCCTACTTAATTTACTTAAGTTCTGAGGTGTTTATTAGAAAAGTGTTCTGAGGTACTGGGGTCAGGAGGGTCTAAAGTTGGCACAGCACATACATGATGTCTCTGCTATCTCCATGTATCCATGCCTATGTATAGCTGCCAAACCCAGCTGGGCAGTTGTTTGTTGAGAAGCTGCTGCTGCCCACCATTAGTTTTGATGACATCCAACATCTTCTCCAGCTTCAGACCCAGCACTAATCTAAGTGACTGCTGAGAGTTGTTTGGTTTTGGTTTGTTTGCTTGTTTTACCAGCTTAAGACTTGGATGAAATCTGAGTGAATCTCAAGGTCCTCCAGCTTGAGACCTGGTCATAACTCTATGTGACATTCAAGGTCTTGGTCAGTTGAGGGGCTGATGAAAGAGCAGTTTTCGCATTGCTCTAAGAGTAACACAGGTAGACTTATCCATCCTGGGGTCTTCCCACGGCTTGGCAGGGGAGGAGCTGTGCATGCTATAGCATGTGGGCCCCTCGCAGGGAGGTGTTTGCCACTGAGAGGAAGAACAGCAGTAGATCTGACCCTCGTAATGGAGAAGGGCACTCTCGTGCTCACTCCATTAACCTGAGTGAACTCAGGAAGCAACAGTGAACTTCCTGGAGCCAGAATGGACTGACCCGGGCACCGAGAAGTCATCTGAGTGTCCCGACTTTGTGGGTGGGTGCTGTCTGGAAGCTGTGACTCTCAGGAGGAGGTGACAACAGGATAGAGCAGCAGCATTTGACAATGCACTCTAACAGGCATGGACAACACAAGCATACACACCACGCATGTGCGCACGGCTGACTTGCACAATGCTTCCATTGTGATTACGGGACAGACACAAGATGAAAAGAATATTTTTAACAAAGTGCTGGCGCTGCGCAGCTGTACCCGTTTGTGATGATCCATTAATGTCTCATGCAAAGAGAACTGTACTGTTTGTTTGGTTTACCAAGGTCAGCACACTGGGAAGCAATTGTCATCACCATCACAGACCTCCTTACATATTTCCCATTGTTCTGAGCCGCCAGATGAGCACATTGGGATGCAGATTGTCCATCATTAAAGCCTTTGAGAACAGCTTTGTCATTGGTTTAGCTGAAACTTTAGTTATCCCAGACTAAGCTCTGTGCCTCAGAAAGGGAAGGTACGGGGCCCTGCTTGTCGTCTTCAGGGGCCCAGGACCTGGGGACTGGAAGAAGAGGCTAATCTTGAGCTCAAACCAAGGGATGTATCAGATCAGGAGATGCCACAGCTCCTGAGATAAAGATCATATCAGAAGGATGAAGTGTGTGCTGGATGCTGCAGAGGAGAAACTGGTCCTCGGAATTCCCATAGTGTCCAGCTAGACGCTATATGCCCAGCATAGCTCTTCCTGTCCAGCAGGAAGTGAACATCACAGATGAGCTCCCTGGGCCCTGGAGACAACTGCCCTCCAGAACTCTTGAGCACACTCATCAAAGTCTCCACTTCTTAACTGCAGACAGAGTACCCTGGAGGGTTCTGCTCACACAGGAGGAATGGAGATGGCCAACCTCTGGCCCACCTCTCTGTGGTGATATATTGTATATTTAATAAAAAATGGCCTGAAATGTCAGAGGACAGAGCCACCCACCACAGAGCCAAGTCAGGAAGGTCAGCAAGTGATGACCCACATCTTTAATCCTAGCTTGAGGAAAGGGGAACCAGGAAGTGAGGAAGCTGGGCAGAGAGGAGGAAGAGTCCAGCTTTGGCTGGGTTCTCTTTCAGCTGAGCATTCGGGGGCACTGAGTCTGAGATTCGTGGTGACAGGATCTACCGCCTTTGGCCTGACGAGTTGGCTAGGTGAGAAGAGCTGCAGGTGGCTCTATCCTCTGACATGTCAGGCTAAATTTACTAAATGTACAATATATCACCACACCCCTCCGCTTGAGAGAACCTCAGGTAGCATAAGTGAGTGTGCAGGGTCACCCGGGGCCTCAAAGAAAAACACTTGGGAGGTGTTTTCTCATCATAGGACAAAACAAGTATTTAGCTGGCAACACAGAAAGCCTTAGTCAGCAGCTGGGCAAGTGCTTCTTCTCACTGTGTGCCAAGCTGGGCTCTGGGCTGCTCAGACGGGATGCCAGGCTGGAGTTTCTCAGCCTGGTGGCCACCCAGATGGTATCACCAGCCATGCAGGTGACATGTAGGCCAAGTGCTGCTTCCTACAAGACAAAGCACATGACCTTCTTCCTTCTTTGCCCCGTGATAAAGCTGAGCTGTCCCTGAGTGTGGACACTGTCATACCATCCACGAGGGTCACTGCAGTGACCATAAGGCAGGTTCTACTCAGGGCACCCGGGAAAATCATGAGATTCACCCACACAGCCGTCCCATGGGTAATGCCTTTCCCATCATCCATATGAGAAAAGTCCCAGAGGGCTTCCCTCAGCACACATGGGAAAGAGCAGTGCTCCACCCAAGGTCTTTTGTCTAAAGGAGGCTGGGGCCATCCCTCACAAGTGCCCATTCACAGAGGGGTGGATAAATGATGCTGTAAAACAATAAATTTTTATTCTCCCCTCTACTCCTAGGTCCAGTTACTGACAACACGCTTAATTCAACAAATGAAGAGATGCCTGAAGTGTTTGGTAAGAATCCCCCACATAGAAGAACCTGGTATGTGTTAAGAGGATTGGGAGCTTTCCCAAGTAACCCATCTCCAGTGGCAGACATGGGGAAACTGACTTGCTTTGAAGCCAGAAGGCAGGTTCTGTTTTCCTGCAGCTTTATGCCAACATCAGAGTCAAATTAACCCCACAGTGTTTGCACCATTGATCTGAGCAATGCTGTCCCACAACGATGGGGTTCAGGTGCAGGTAAACTGCTACACTTTCTGGTATCCATGTTCCAAAGAACATAGCAAAGACATTAACTTTAACTGCAGTCTGTCTGGACCAGGCTCCTGACAGGATGAGCAGGTCACCCGTGGGCTCCAGGTAGCTCCCAGCGCTGTCCCTAGTCCCATAAAGCACAGGGATGAAGAACTTCCAGATACTGCCTGTTTAGCTACCACTGTGGTACCTCACCGGATGGGGTACCTTAGAAAAGCCATGAGATAAACTTGTCTCCAGTTTTACAGAAGGGCCACTGGAGGTCAGAGGTGTAAAGAAAATCATCTGCGACTATATCTGAGAAAAGAAACAGATTTAGTCTGAGGGGTTTTTTGATGTTATGCCCAGGACATTTATGTTAGAAGCTTCATAGGAAGAGATGAGAAGAACATAGTGAGTAAAATACAGCCATATTTAGATAAGATAAGATGCTCACTCATATTAGGGGTCAGAGAGGGCACAGAATGACTATAGGACAGGAAGGATATTGTGACTGTGTCTGAAACCAGATCTTGTGCATATTGTTGTGGAGGGTGTAATTAATCAGCTTTCTATCACTGTGACGAAATAGCTGAGCTTCCAGCCCATGATTTGTTAGCTTTGATTCTTGGGGTCCTGTAATGGGAGCAGGTATGTCATGGATGTAATGTGTAGTGCACACCAAGAGGAAAGAAGACATACCCAGGGACCTGAAGGTCCTCCTCCTATTACACCTCACCCAAAGGTCCCACCGCTTCACAATAGCAGCGACCACACTTTTAACCTGAGTGACGACCTACTTAAGTAGATGAAGAGGTGCCTTGGAGAGGAATGTAACATACTTTTAGGGAGGGAATTCCAAAAAACAAGTGGATCATGGATGCTGATCTACGATAGATTCTAAACTTGAATAGACTATTAGGAGGTGGTAGAATTCTGGAATATGGGACTTGTTGGAGGAAATACATTATTATTATTATATTACTTGGCATTGGATCTTGCCTTGACTCCTTTCTGCTGCTCTGCTCTGCTTCCTGCTGCCATAAGTAGCTCCTGTCACACACGGCTAACCACCATGAGATTCTGCCTCACCACAGGCCCAGAATCAATGGTGCCAAGACCCATAGACTGACACCTTGTCCTCCTAAGTCATTAATGTTAGGTCACTTGTCCCAGGAACAAAATCTAATGCAGAAAGTTGATATCAGTGATATGAGGTTATTGCTATAGAATAAGCCCAAGTGGACCCAGTTATTGCTCAGATTGGCTTCATCTTCATAATGCTGTCTTTGCAGACATACAGAATACCAGAGTTAGAGTTTCATGAAGGCTTCCAATCAGATTTTTTTTTTAAAAAAAGCCCTCTAAGAAGACAAGGAAATATATATAGCAGGGTGAAATTCCCTGTAAGAGGGTAAATCTGAGATTATAAACTTGAAGCTGCAGTAGAGACCCAGGATATGGAGTATTTGTCAATAAAAGCCACAGGCAATGATTATAGACAAAAAAGGAGTCATGTGGATTATGGTGAAGCCATAGGGACAGGGCCATGCAAGCCCTTATGAGCTCATGTAATACCACCTGCCCCAATGTCAGACATGGATCTACTGAACTTAGTGTGTCCCCTGCCACATTTTGGTTTTGCTTTGGTGTCCTACTATGTTCCCGCATTCCCTTGGGAATGTGTACTTGGTGACAATGCATTTGGAAACAACTTATGCATTTTTATGGAGACTTACAGATGAGAATTGCCTTCAGCCTCCAAAGAGTCTTTGCGCTTGGACTTCAGAAATGTTGAAGCTAAATGGTGGACTCATGAAGACAGATTGATGTATTTTGCATCAGGAGACAGACATGAGCCTTTTGCAGGTCAACAGTGGAATGCTATGATTTAACCAGATGTGTTTGGTATAAGGTTGACAAGACATATATTTGTTGGTAACCCTAACTGTCAGGTTGACTGCGTTGAGGTTGTTTTAAGTATTCCTTCCCTGGGTAGACAATGTTCCAATGCAAACAGAAGCTTCATTCTACAAAAATTTGACCTGAGGAGCAACTGAGATGAATGGGTTTGCTTATGGAGCATGGGTGAGGGCTTACTAACAGGAGCCTCTGGTCTTCACCCAGCATGGATGGTGCCTTCTATTCAGATGGAGTGTATCTTCCCTTGGCTATATATTCTAGTCCCTCCCCAGGACTCCAGAGGCCATGTGCAGTTAGGGCCAAAACACACACAAAATGGTGGGAGGGGAGTTGATACTGAGGTAAAAGCAATGGCTCTTCTCACCCACTCTGTGTGATGTGTATGAGGGCGTTTCCAGAGATGGTTAGATTAGGAAAGCTGTGACAGGATGACTGGTTTAACCTGCCAATAGATTCCAAATTTGAATCAGTTGTTGGGATGTGATGGAACTGTGCTGTGGAAGACAAGACACAGGTTAGAGGAATTTAAGGGATATCTCTTCCCTAAGTTCCTTTCTGGTGGTCTTCATTCTGCTTCCAGGTTGCCATGATGTGAGCAGCTTTATGCATGCCACAATAGACCAAAATCTCTGAAGTTGGGAGCAAAATTACTCTTTCTTCCCCTGAGTTGCTCCTAGGGTAGCAGGTCACAGAAATGACAGAGCTAACCAAACCATAAGTGTGGAGGACCTTCCACATTACCAGGGCAAGGTTTGGGGCAAGGTTTAGGAGCTATCCAGACAGTGCTCACTTCTCTGAAATTGCTTACGGAGGCAGTGACCAGCCCATCCAAGATGAGGTTCTCTAGAGAGTCCACCAGTTGCTTGGGTTCCTGTTTTCTACTTATAGTATTCACAGGTTGTCTGAAGAGCAAACTGTGAGCTGTTTTACTGGCTCTAACATGTTCTTATATACTTTTTCAAGATGAAATTCTAGCCCAAGAGATTTTGGAGCCAAACTCATCATCATCGGAGACTGAAGCACCATCAACAAAATTAACATCAGCACCAACACTAACAACAACACAAACCAAGGATAAGGATAAAAGCAAGTATACCTCTTTCACCCTTATCATGGCACGTATTCCCAGAGGTCCGAGGTGTTGACTGTGGGACTATATTTGAGGACTTACTTGAACCAGCTATGGATACAAGAGAGAAACTGTGACCTGAGACCAAAGAGGGAGTCATTTCTGAGGCAGGGTGGATTGCTTCACTCTGAGATGATCTCTGAGACACATTATGTGCATTCTGGGGCTCAGCATGTAAATCGGATTCAGCCATGACAAAAAGATAGGCTTACAGATGAGCCAGGTTGTTGAAGATTAACGCACACCTACAGCTCCCATGGGAGCACGCCCCTTCTGCTAGGCCATGTGACTGAGGTAAAAGCAAGTATATGACATGCCCCAAACCAAGGAGAGTATTAGACAGAGACAAAGTATATGCTTTAGACAAAGCACAGTTCCACGCTGCGTGACTGTGCAAACAGATGGTGTGATGATCTATGGCATGGAGTGGTCTGGGTTAAGAAGCCCTGAGGCTCTGTGGGAAATGCACTCAAATGCAGGAGGGCTCAACATGTCCTGGGATTTTTTTTTTCTTTCATGTTCAGATGTGATTAGATTTTAAGGGTCTGCTTACTCTACATCTACCTAGACATAAACCACTGGCCTCAAAGCAGTTAGATGACACCTGGGTATTTAAATATTAATTTCCCAACACACATTTTCAACAAAGACTTGAACACTATGCCCTATCCTCCCAGCCCAGCATTGAGCTTCCCCTCCCCCACCTAAAGAAAAGTCAAGTGTGTAACGAGGAAACCCCTATTTTTTCCCATCTTTCTTCATCCAAGGTGCTGATGAAAACTACCAAGATGGCTCTGAGAATTACCATGAATTACTGGAGAATTTAGAGGTCTCAGACAATGAGAATACCGACAAAAATGGTAAATATGATCTAGCCATCTCCTCCGCTGAGCTAGGACCCTATCAGGGAGCCAGCATCAGATACACTTGATGGCGGCTCTACCTGACTTAGGTAGCCCTAGCCTGAGGGCCACCTGGACTCAACCCTCCACAACCCTGCAGAAATGTCAGGAGTGGGAGAGAGACCTTGCTGCAGGATACCAACCAAATCTCCTCTCCTTTATGGTAGAAGGAAATAGCAAGACTCCATGGCCCTGGGAGTCTTGGAAAGCCTTCCTCTAACATAAGTTGTACACAGTGGCTCTTAGAAGTTCCATGTTAAAGAGCTGATAGAGATTTTTTTTTTTTTGGCCATAAATCTTATATTAGATTCGGGTTAGGACTAGGAAAGAGTCCATGCATGTGTAGGAAGAAGATGTCATTCTCTAAAGTGTGATTCACATATAGAGCCAGACCAGGGCTCCGAAGCATGGTGGTTTCTGGCATAGGGCAGAGGAAGTCATTGACACACACCCCTGGGTCCACTATCCAGCTCTGTTTGGACCCTGGATCCTGCATTTACAACCCACTCCCTACATAGCATCTCCAAGGATTAGCCTCTGGTGTTGGAATGAAACTAAGTAAGAGTTTCATGATGTAAACACAAACATGATTCTATTTAAAATGAGTGTTTAATAGTCCCAAGCTTGTCCTACCTAGAGGTTTGTACAAACTGCCTAATAGTTTGGCACAGTGTTTGCTGATCAGTAAATCTTCATTTACTTAGTATTGTCTAGTAACTAGGATTACAATCTAAGGATGGCGACCTCTTCTTAGTTACTGTATTTACTCATGATCCTTTCACACTCACTAATGCTGGGTACTAATGCCAACTACAGCTGATAACCATAGTCATTTCTTCCGGTGCTGACCTCATTCATCCTCCTATGCTTGGCCTTGGGAGTCATTCCGTTGCTCTTTCATTGCCCACCGCTAAGATGCTTAGGGCTTATCTGGTACCTCCCTGCCCCCGCCTAGCTCCATTATGCTATGTAAGTCTCCCTAAAAGAACCAGGTATGGTGACATTATTCAGCAAGCCAAGCCAAGAGGTCTGGTGACACACATGTACATCTTTGTATCCATCTGCCGTCCTTCTCCTTCTGCCTTCCTCTCCATAGCTGGCACAACCACAGGCCTCTGTAGGTACGGTATTTTCAGCATCAGCATTTGCAGATATGGCTATGGTGAACAGCCTGAAACATAGGGATTCCCACGTGTTGGAAATGGATCCATGGGACCAACTCTTAGCCAGAGATGGAGGAGTCAAAAGGCGAAGGAAGGAATGTTCGGTCTTCACATAGTGATTTCTTAGCTCGTTCTCAGATCAAACTCAGAAATAGTGGTAGCATTTCAACCAACATTTTAAAACAAATGCTCCCTAGTGTCTACTGGTGTATCATTCAGAAAACGTTCCCATTTTTTTTTTGTCGTTAAAGACACAAGTACTGTTCAGAACATCCATGGCCACAGTTCTCAGACCAAGCTTGAACCACACTTCTCTTCTGAAGGTGAGGACAGAATCCACAGTAACTGCCCTTCCCTGTCACACATGGGAGATAGCACAAGTATGAAGCAACTATAGCCCTGCAGCCTTGCCTGAGGCAGGGGGTTGCACCCTCAGACTTTCATGGGGGAAGAATGTTACTTCAACATTGCTTTCACTTGCAATTCTCTAGGTACAAATGACTTTTTGTTTTATATTGAAAGGGCACTCCCATTGTTTTTATAAATCTGTTCATATTATTGTCTCATTTTTATTAATTTCTTTTTTTTTCTCTTCAGTTTTTAAGTTGTGATTTTTTTTAAAGGACTGTTAGATACATAAACAAACCAAGTCTGTGATACTCATTGTAAACAATTTTTTAAAATTTGTCAGCTGGCTTTATATTTAAGATTTATTTTATCCATACATATGTATGTGTGTTTTACCTGCAAGAGTGTGCCCCATGTGTGAGGGAGCCCCTGGAGTCTGGAAGAGAACATTGGTTCCTTTGGAACTGGAGTTCCAAGTGCTTGTGAGCTGTGACATGGGCTGGGATCTGAACCTGGGTCCCCTGCAGGAGCTGTAACCGCTCTCAACTGCCAAGGCATGTGCTCAACCCTAATCACTTTACTTTTGATGATGTTCATAGTTTTTTCATGCAAAAATCCCCTACCATTTTTGTGTAGTCATAATGAATCACCTTCGGTTGTTTTCAGAGCAGTGTTAGCCAGAGCCAACACTAAAGAGAAGTTACTATCTCCCTCATGTTCATGTCACTTCACTGGTCCCATGTGGTCTCCAACTGTTTGGGAATTTATCTCTGAGTAACTAGCTCTTAATTTCATCTCTACATATGGCAACCGATGCACTGTGGCATGTCTTACTCCAAGAACACTTCATCCCCATGTTTTGCAGACTCACACTTAAAATATAACGAATCCCTAGATGTGGGGTTATTTTTTTTGTTTTTTGTTTTTTTTGGCTTGTGCACATTGTTGGTGCCTTAGAGTTTTGCTGAGGTATATTCTCACTTCTGAGGTACGCATCCTCTCACCCTTTTTTTCTGGTTATTCTTGAATTTTTGTGTCTAATTTTTCTTTTTAAAAAAGCTTGTATGTTTTCAATTATTGTGTGACATTTTAGAAAATAATTTAGAAAGAACTGACCCTTTATGATGCTGGGTACTTTTCAAAAACAGGTAATGTCTTTATACCTTTTAAAGTCTGATCTCAGATATTATGGGCATAGTTTTGGGTTTTTCTTGTCCAGTTTTGGGTTTTCATGTTAAGTTTACTACTAAATCTTGAATCTCCTTTGTTTCTATATAAAGGAGGAATTTTCTATATTTATCCCTGTAGCTGATTTTCATTTGCAAATAATCTTCCTAATATCAAACCAACCTTACATTCCTGGAATAAACGACACTTGATCATGTTCAACGTTTTCTTACGATAGTGTTAGATTAGTCTTGACAATAATTTATTAGTATTCCTGAATCTAAACGAATGAGCGACATCAGTTTGTAAGTTCTTAAATTCTGCATCAGGTTGCAGTACCAGGACAACACTGTTTTATAATACAGAATGAAGATTTCATTTATTTATTTATTTGATGTCTGCCTCTCGAGAAGTTCAGGGAGCATTGAAGAGCCCCATGCGATGGACTTCCTCTGGCATCATTCCCTGTGCTAGCTACTTGATGACGTATTTCCTCTAAAGAAAGTTATTTCTTAGTTCAAGTGTTACTCCTAACCATCTGTATTTCCTTGGAAAATCATCCATTGCTTCTAACTTTTCACCTGTATTTGCAAAGTCTTAAAAGTATCTCATAACCTATGCCACTTCATTCACTCATTCATTATGAATTTTGGTTCATTTGGTTCAAGAGAGGGTTTCTCTGTGTATCCTGAGCGGTCCTGAAACTCACTCGCTCTGTAGATGAGGCTGGCCTCGAACTCCTGAGTGCTTGGATTACAAGCAGGCACCACCACTGCCTAACTCATTCATTTTCGTCCTTTTTCCCTCTTAAATGTTTTGCACCTTTTATTTTTGCATGTTTAGCCTTCTTTACCTCTCTTTGATTACATCAAAGTGGTTTGTCTAGTTGGTTATTTTCTCCAGTATTCTGGGTTTGGTATGTTGATTCTGTTCCCCACTGTTCTAACGTAGTTAGTCTTGTTTATGATATCTTACTCTTTCTTTGTTGTGTTTTTTCAAGTTTTTAGGTTTGAGTAATTCTTTTATTACCAATAATTGTTTGCTATTATTCATTGTTTAATGAATTCCACAGATTCTCACTTATACCCTATGACTCTTCCAGAAATCTATCACTCTAGTTTGTGGCTCTCCTAAAAACCGGCTTTCTAATAAAAATGTCTTCTAACATTGCCTTAAGAAAGACTTAGTTTCATTATATCGCGTTCAGAATGCATCATTTGTAGCAGTGCTACCACACGAATCCCCCTGTGGCCATCAAGCACTTGACCCATTCTATGACTTGGCCCCTCATGTCACCATGCCCCAGGAACTCAGCATACGTTTGAGGCTTCTACTTTATAGGCCACACTGTTTTGTTCTGCACTCCTTTTGTGTTTTAATCCACTGAATCTTCTACTCTGAGTGTCATATTGTTATTCTGTTTCAAAAGTCTTCTGTACATGTCTCCATGTACTTCTGTAGATTTTACCTCCTAAGTGTGGTATCAATTACTAGACACATAGATTCTTATGAAAGTGTTATATTCGTTATGACTTGCAGCTCTCAGTACTAAAATGAATTTGCTTCACATATAAAAGCTTAGGGACCTTTTCTGACGTAAGGCTTGTTCTTTCTTGCTTTCGTTTACCTGTTATATTTTTGACCATCCTTCCACATTTTGATTCATTTGTCTTTTTTCCTTCATTAAAAATGCATAGATAGTGGAATTTGCCATCACCGCTGTTTTACCTGTGCAGTTCAGGGGTATCACGTACACTTAGAATGCATACCCAACACCACTACGGTCTTCATTGTCCTTTCCATCTTGCACCCATTATATAATAACTCCCTAGTTCCCTCTCCTTCCCTCCCCGCTGGGACCACTGCTCTCCTTTCCCTTTCTATGAGAGTGTCTGAATAAGTGGGCTCACGCAGTCTTGACTGCTCCGGTCTGCATATCCTTCTTGACCACACCGTTCTCACAGTGACCAGTGTTGCCCTAGACTACAGAACCTTCTTCCTTTTTAAGGCTGAATAACTAACAAGTCTGTATCTCCTATAAGAGGGTAATTTCTAGAACATTCAGAGAACTTAAAACATAAGAGTAAACAAGCTGCCTAATCCAAGATTGGTGAAGGACTTGAATAAACGATTCTCCAAAGAAAATACGGCAGTAGACCGGAGCTACTAGAAGACGCCACCACCACTGATCATTAGGAATCAGAACTGCAGCAGAAGTGATGTGGGGATGAGGCTTCTTTTCACCAGCACGGCTTGAGGGTATGGAAGCTGCCCCATGATGGATGAGGAGCTGGAGATGAAGAGAAAAACCTGGGGCATGAAGCTCTCAGTGGCTGAAGGCGAGAGGCAGACAGACAGCTCTGGAAGTGGTCCAGGCAGCTGGAATGTATACTCAGCGTGTGGCACACACATAAGGAGCATCACACCCTAAGTTTATGATCATAAACCCAGAAGTGAAATTTTGTGATCACGCTAGATCTTTCAGAGACTAGGATTGAGGTGCATGTTCAGACCTGGGGTCCTTGTCCAGCTCCCAAGTCATTCCAGAAAGCCCTGAAAGATCATGAATGTCTGCCAGCATGTGTTTGTCCCATGTGCAGGACAATAAGGCCTACTCTTAGGAAGGCGCAGAACTCAGAAGTAGAGTGTGTGACAGCAATGTACCTTGCTCTGTAGGAAGAAGGTGATTCTAGCTGTGGGCCTGTTGCAAGCGTTAGAACCTTACAAAGGTGTTCACTATGCAAATAACCGTTCCTTCAATTTCAACAAGGGGTCATCTTTCAGACTACTCGTCAGAAATGGTACTGTCTAGAGGATACTTGACTAGCATCACTGACACATGTAAGTATGAATCTTATGCCCAGTAACAGCATCTTTCAAAGTTTTTTGGGAAAATGAAAGTCAAAATAAACATCATTGCGGGTTTGTGGAATTAAAAATATTGAGAGAGAGACGGAGATATAGATTGCACAGATATGAAAAGTATCAAAAATAAACAAATGTAGATGTGAAGAGCCATGTTTCCTGCCAGAAGCACTTTAATATAACACTTTACTGCCAAAGTGGGGAAGAAAAGTAGGAAATGAGAGGAGGAAGTGGGATGGAAAGGCAGGAAAGAAGGTGGGGGGGAGAGAAAATGTCTAAAAGTAACAAATATGCCAAGTAAACACATGTCCCATCAGCACAAGGGGACAGCAGCAAACCACGGTAAGGCCCTAACACACAGGATAGGAGTGAGTTACCATAAAGGCCGAGTCCAACAGTTCTAGGCTGCTCAAGGCACATAGAACGAGTCAGCAGAGGAGGTGAAACGGAGTGATAAAACAGTGGGGGAGGAAGAGGAGGAGAGTGAGGAAGAAAAGAGAGAGGAAGGAGATGAAGAAGGAGATGAAGAGGAGGAAGAGCTGAAGAGGAGGAAGAGGAGGAGAATGCAAAAGAAAAGAGAGAGGAAGAAGAGGAAGGAGATGAAGAGAAGGAGGAGCTGAAGAGGAAGAGGAGGAGGAAGAGGCGGGGAATGATAAAACCAGGCAAATACAGAGTAACCAGCAGGCTGGCAGTTACAAACCCAAACATCAATAATCCTCAAATTTGATTGTTTTTCTCTGACTTCAGTATCTCATTTTTACAGCTGCATATGGAACACTCACCAGCACATGTGGTATTTTAGTCATGAAACTACCAGCAAACCATTTAGAACAATTAAAAACATACCAAGAACATTCTCCGGCCACACCAGAATTAACGGAAATGACGTAAAGAGATGTGGAGGGAATTATCTAAATATTTGCTAATGTACACAGCACGCTTCTTAGTGACCCACTGTGTAAAGAAGTCAAAAGAGGAATTTGGGAATATTTTTAGCCGAATAAAAACGAAAACACACGGTGGAATTTGTGGGAGCGAAATCAGTGCTTATGTGAAAAGTTATAACACTAAGTGTCTGTACTAAACGTTTGAAATTATCCATAAATGTGAGAAAAGAACAAGGCAAAATATCAAGAGAGCACAGCGAAGAAAATAGTGATTGATGTAGGATGGCAACCCAGCTGAGTGTGTCCTTAAGTGTGGCCTGATGAAGAGGCTCCATCAGCCAGAAGCTTTGTCAGTGGCAGAGGAGGAATGGGAAAGTGAGACTCAGAAGCAGGATGAACAGAGACAAGGTAGATATGGGGACACACCCTAACAAGGATCCCCCCAATTAAATCAGTAACACAAAGGTGCCCCCATGACAGTCCGTGGCAGTGTGGCTAGGAGAAATCTCCCCTTGATTTTCTTGATTCTCAGTCACTGTTTTATTCATAATAATGTTCTCCTCATCCTCGGGCCTCAGGCTCCACATCAGAGGATTCAACCAACTGGGGATCAAAAATGCACTCCCCCAAAATGTTTGCTATACTGAACGCTCACCGGCCCTCCCCTTGTCCTGATTGCCTCATCTATACAGTCAACTATTTTCATAACATTTATGATGTATCATTGCTTATAAATCATCTGGATATGCTTCCAAATGTCAAGAGAATTACAGGTCACACACACTGGCACGTGAGCGTCTTTGGGCCTGGGTTCCAATTGGCATCTAGGAACCACTCTCCTGCAAAAACTGAAGGCAGATCATGCGCTGTTCTTGCCCTCTGATCTAAGACAAGGCTTTCTACTTCCAAAACCATGGCTTTCCTCTCTCCTTCAGCCGCAAGAGGCTTACTTGGTGGTGCATCTAGAGTGATGGAATGCGAGACTCTTAGGTGCTTTATTCCATTTTCATGTAAAAATGGAATAAAAGAAGAAGCCCACAGGGCTGACACATCCCCAGTGACACCAGGGTGGGAGGTAGCATTAAAATTGAAAGGAAATTGATCTCATCATTCACACCCATCCTTCATGGAACTGGGGAAAGAGCCTGAGCCTTCAGCTTCTCGGGAGCCTTCCTTGGGCCCAGGATTGGCGATCACTGCGGCTCCTCTGCCTCCCACAGCCTGAGTCACACCTTGTAACTTTCAGGGGAAAAGCTAAACGGAAGCAGTAAAGCAGCTCCTAATTTAGCTTGCTCCTAAAAATTAAGAGAGCTGTCAGGTGAAGTTCAGAGCCACTGGATTCCTGGTCTAGGAAAGATTCTGTCCATGCTTCCCGTCAGTGCCTGCCTCCTCAAGTGTGAGTGCCCACTGTGGAAATGGCCTCCTGCGGGAGCTGGAAGCCCTTCCTATTACCTGAGTGTCCCTGACACAGCACAGGTGTGACTGACAGAGTGAATGAGCATTCACATGGAGGAGCACGCAGAGCTCCAGGGCTATTTGGCTAAAGGCCTGGCTGGCAGAGACATCTCTGTGAGAACATTACAAGCCAAGAAAGGCTCCTATACTCACTGGCATGAAGGAGAGACAATGTACCAATGCCTCTGCCCACAGCTCCACCCTATTCCAGGATCCCTGTGTGTCATCCATGTGACATTCGTGTGCCTGTGCAGCGCGCATAGCCTTGTTGGAGCAATCAGGAAATAGCACACCTGAAGAAGACTGGAGATGCTAGCATGTGAGCACACACAAGGGTAGGATAGGAGTGAGTTACCATAAAGGCCATGGTTGCTGAAGACAACAGCATAAATTGGAACAGAAGGGCTCAGACAAGGAAACCCAGCCAGCCGCAAGCCATCTGCTCCTGGAGACGCAGGGAGATGACGTCCCTCAGCTCCACCTGCCAGTTTTCAAACTGTTTCTATCCAGGAATAAAACCTACTAAATTGTTCCAACATTTTTTTAAAAAAAGCAAACACTGATGAAATGTTTGTTTCCATGGCAGGAGAGTAGATATGGTCACAGCATGATTTTTTTTTTTTTTTTTTTTTTATGAATTGAACACAAAGAAAATGGAGGTGTGCTCATCCAATTCTTGAGTCACTGAGATCTGGGATATCCTTGAGGCCTGGGAAGCCATCTTTCAGAACCATCTACAAATGGTGCCAGCCTCTATTGTGGCACTGAAGTTGGGGCAGCTGCCTGCCAACTTGGAGACAACATGGAGTCCTGTCCACACTGGAGGTCACCAGGCCCTCAGGAGATCATTCTGTGCTCTGCATTTTAACATTAGACGTATCACCTGTAATATGGCCGGGTGATCTGGCATGCGTTCTGAGGTAGTCCTAACAAATTCCCACATTTCACAGAAACCCATTCTCCTCTACTTCTAAGAGTCTAAAGTCTGAGATGTAAGACTGGATGGGGCCGGCTGTCCTGGTGGACATTCTTGGTGTTCTGTAGCTTTGCACACAACACTTGATGTTTCCTCTTCTTTACCCAGCATTCTCTGTGTGTGTCTGTGTCCAGATTTTCCATTCTTTTTTAGTAAGGATATGGTCCTATTAGAGTAGAGCCAAGCTTTTTCTCTAAGCTTCTAACCTATTATATCTGCAAAGACTGTTTCCAGGAGGCCACGCTGTTGATTACAGAGTCAGCATCCCGCTTTTCTACTGCTGTGGGTTTTCTTTTCTCACAGAGGTTGAATTTTTTTTTTTATTATTGTTTTCCTGTTACCTCATTAATGCCAAGCAAGGGCTGTGCCAGTGAGCCAAATGCTCGGCCTGAGTTGTTTCTGAAGTTACAGGGAAAACGCACCACACTGTGTTTCTTTATCCAAGTTTAATCACATATATTTGTTTTCCACAGCAAAGAAGAGATCAAGCAATAAGTATGGGAAAGCATCTGTTCTGGACAAAATC
This sequence comes from Sigmodon hispidus, assembly GCA_004025045.1. Classification (NCBI taxonomy): domain Eukaryota; kingdom Metazoa; phylum Chordata; class Mammalia; order Rodentia; family Cricetidae; genus Sigmodon; species Sigmodon hispidus. The sequence continues at coordinate 37,575 of PVIH01005753.1, read as the reverse complement.
CTTCAAAACATAGGAAGATCTAAAGGCAGTCTGGAACTAACAGGCAAGTGGCCCCTAATCTGCAGGTCTCCTGCTGGGCTGAGGTGAGCAGGTCACTTGCCACTGAGGCTCTTCTCAGCAGTTCTTGGACAAGCTGGAGTTTTGCAGCGGCATTTGACAGGGCCAAATTAAAGGGTCCTAGGCTAAGTCATTGAAGGGCTCCCTCCTCAGCCCCTCAAAGTAAGGTTCTCCCTTTACCAGAAATAGTTAGGAGCCTGAAGTGACTGTCACCCATCCCATGGCCCCAATCACCATGCACGAAGGCCTGTTCCGTTTATGAGAAGGACAACTGTTGGGCCCTCTCTTCACTTTGGGAGGAGTCCTACCTTCAGGACCGAGTTCTTCCACGCCTCACCCTCACATGGCAGAGCCCCATTCTAGCCCACCGCTGTGGCTCTGCTTCTCTCACATCTCCCATGTGGACTGGCAGTGACCTCTCTGTAAGAGCACAGGCTCTGAAGTATGCCCAGCCTGGGTTTGAATCCCAGCTTAGCCAGGATGAGGACCAGTGAGGCAAGCCCTGAGCTGTAGCTATGGATACTCACTGTGGTGCAACTAGCTCCCTCCTGGGTGTCTAGATGGAGTTTAGTGATGTTTCAAGGTATGAGCCAGAGCCTCAGGGTAGCTCCCAGGACCTCGGGAGAGGGCCTGGGGGAGAGCCACAGCCAGAGGGAGGTGATGAGAGATCGCAGATATCCGAAGACCCACTTGAACAACCTCACAAACCACAGTCTCTTGGACTTGGTCAGTTCCCACTGGTCCTGTAGGGCCCTGGCCCTTATACCAGTGTCTCTGGGGACTTGAGACTTTTGGATGTCTCCAAAGTCTCATTTGGACTTTGCAATAGCGTTGGATGTCTCCACCTACCCTTTGCATCATAACCCCCAAAGTCTTCACAGGCTTTCCTCCAGCTCCATAATGTCATCCTTGACAAAGGGTACCACAGGACCCCAAAGTCACAGGTTTCTGAAAAGAAGGTCCTTCCTTCCAGTGTAGGGGTCATGGGGTCCCTCAGTCTGATTACTGACCAAGGACAGCTGAATGGCAGGCAAGGAGGATACTCATCTGCTTGTTGTATGTATATCCCTGAGAGCCTCATAGTGACCCCCAGAAGACTATAAAGCTTTTGATGCTACAAGCAGAGACCCTACCTGCCCAGAAATTCTTTCCTATAACTGGCCAGGCTATGGGGTGGAAGCTCAGGCTATGTATTCTCAGCCTTGCCCAGAAGCTGTGGGCTGTGGAACAGCAGAAATGACAGGCATGCACAGCTTCTCAGGAAAATCTCCTCTTTCCAAACAGAACGCATCTTCTAGAAGAAGAGGACCAAGCCCAGGAGAACAGCACAATGCAGGCACTCCTGAGCTCATTAGAAAGGCATGGAGTCACTGGCCAGCTCCACACTACTCATCCTTAGGGAACACACACATTCATTGTTAGCCATTCATAAAAGAAAATTGTTTTTCCCCCATGTAATCCTAAGTTGAGTTATTTGGGTGGTAAAGGATACAGTTTTTACAGGGTTCTGCCTTGTTTGTAAGATACCACAGACTGGCTTCTCCCTATCCACATCCTGCACTCTGGTCACACCAGATCCTATGTTATAGTTATCCTCAAAAGGAGGAAGCCTTGAACTCCACCAATCTCCCTTCCAAAACGGTGCAAGAACCAGTGCGAAACTTTGCATCTCAGTGTCATTAAAACTCGGTTGTTCTTGGGCATCCTCTGCAAGCTGTAGAGGGCATGGCTGCTCCTCTTGGGGGCATTCACACAGTTAAAAACTGAATCCATGAGCAAAAGCAAAGATAGTATCTGCTAGCAAAATGCAAGGGATGAGCTGGCTGCAGGTAGTCAGTGTAAAAGGTGCCTCTGAGGGGTGAAAGCCTTCACTGGCCCTGGACAGCACTCTCACAGGGAGAAAGTGCCACACACACAGCTATACAGACATGGTGGGCACTTACGAGCATTGCTACCCAAGGTGTGAACTGCAGCCAGAGTGACCTCTTATCACAAACTATGGTCCGGGGAAGATATTGAAAATTATAATTCCAAGTGTTTTTTTTTTTTTAATTTATTTCATGGACACATATGGCAGGTTTTCCCACTTGGAGGTAAGTTCTGCAGTTGGATATATTGTCCAACAGAGTCAATTACATACACAGTTTATTAATCACATAGTTCAAATACTGATTGCTTGTCAGTCAGTCACCAACAGAAATGTCGAAGTTCACAGAGAAGTTCCCTCCTTAGTTCTGCTGTTTGTCCAGTCCTATAATGGCCAATGTGTTTTATCCCCCAGGTAGATTTAAGCCTTCATTGCTATATAGTGAACCTCCTCTATCTGTGGCCTTCACCTTGTCCTGCATCAAGGACTGTAACCCAGTCATATTTCTCTCTCTCTCTCTCTCTCTCTCTCTCTCTCTCTCTCTCTCTCCTCTCTCTCTCCTCCCCACTCTCTCTTTCTCATATTTTCTATATGTCACTTTCTTCTCTGTAACATATTCAAGGTGTTTCTTTTTACGTGATATATAGGAACTTTTGGCTTGAAATATCCAAACCATTTATATTTAATGTGACCCATTCTGGATATGTTTGTTCCAACCATTTGCCATTTGTATCACACACCTGAATCTTTCCTTCACTTGACTAGGCAAGCATTTTATTCAATTTCCCTGCTCACACTGTTAATTATATATTAAAATTATTTTGAAGGTTGGATTAGAGGATACAATGTATCCCTGACTCACTATAATCTAACACAACCTTCAAAATAATGATAAAATATATAACTAACAACATAGTGAAGAGATGTGCAAACAGAATAGTTAACTCTATTTAATAACCACTTTGCATCATTTTCTCATGTTTTAGCAAGGCATAGTCTTTAAATGCCCCCAAAGTTATTAGGTTATGGACTTCATAGTCTTGTAGATTTATCTACAGGCCAGGTTTTCATTCCCCTACACTTTGCCACACACACTCAACCTTCTGAGTAGCATATATAGCCCTGCACCCAAAGGACCCCTTAAGTATTTACTGTGGATCCATCAGGAAATTTCTCAAGAGTTTGGAGTATCTGGAAACATTTGTTTCATCTCCACTTTTCACTGGGTATAGATATCGGTGTAGGACTGCAGTGGTTCCCATCACAACCCACTACCCGAATCCTCCTGTGTTTCTTAGAGTCCGCCATCACAGCCCCTGTGGCAGTAAAGGTCTTCTGCCTTGTTGGCTCTTTATTTTCATCCCATTTTATTACCACGATGAGCCTGATGTGCCTACTGTCTTCCTCCTGCATGGGGCACATGTCCATATTTGGGTCTTGGCCTTCTGATGTGGCTTATGCTCATCGTTAATAATAATAATAATAACTGGTTGGCCCACAGCAGGACAAGAAGAGATTGGGCAAGACAGCCTGAAGAAGAGAGGATGCTGGGAGAGAGGAGGGTGAAGTTAGGAGAGGCAGGGGTGATACAAGCCAGCCTCCAGGCAAGCAGGATGTATAGAAAATGAGGTAATAAGGCAAGAGCCATGTGGCAAAGAATAAATAGAAATACAGGTTAATTTAAGTGTAAGAGTTAGTAACACACCTGAGCTATTGGCCAAGCATTTATAAGTATTATTAAGCCTCTAGGTCAATTATTTGGGAAGCTGCTGCTGGGTATCCAGAAATAAATGAGTGGGAAAGAAACATCCAATCACAGCCGTCGACTCAGGATGACAACTAGGGACTCATAAAACAACCTAGGAGAGTACAGGTAGATTGGGTGGTAAGTGGGACTTCAAACACACACACACACACACACACACACACACACACTCACACTCACTCACTCACTTTCTCTTGGGATCTTGGTACCTGGAATCCTGAGCTCAAACAAGCCTGAATCCCATTTCTCCCTCTGCCTAGGAAAGTGCTGCCAGCCCCCTGCCCCCAAGCACTTGGGCACTGAACTAGCAAACACCTCAGGTGGTGAGCGCAGTACCTACCAATCCTACGTCAGTAAATTCCCCTCCTCTCTGAGTCCTGACCCCGCTCATTTCATCTTGGTGGTTTCCTTACATGTGTGGACAGACAGGCAGACAGATTCTGTTTTCAGCACAATAACTAGTCAGCTACAAACCAGTCCACCACTCCAGAAATGGAACTTTATATTGATCTAGTAGCTCAGATAATACAGAAAAATAATGAAAGAAAAAAAAATTAAAGGACAACTCATGAGACCTGGCTATTTCCATACTTGGTGGTGGTGGTGAAAACTGTAATAAGTTTCTGGCTCAGAATTTCTGGCCTAGTCTAGAGGTTCAGACCCACTCACAGCCCCGCTGCTGCTTAGCTCCAAATAATCACACAGAAGCTTACATTAATTTCATGCTGATTAGCCTATAGCTCAGATATGTAGCTAGCTAGTTCTCTCATCTTAACCCATTTCCATTAATCTGTTCAGCCTATGGCTTAGTACCTTTTCTCAGAGCAGCATTTCGACTTTTTTTTTCTCTACATCTGCTGGCATCTCTGCTCTGTTCTTTCTCTTTCCAGAGTTCTCTTAGTCTGGTAGCCCTGCCCATACTTCTTGTCTGCCTTCTGGCCAATCAGCATTTTATTAAACCAGTAGAATGGACAAATATTTCCAATGTACCAGAACAGAATCCCACAACAGGGGCAGGTGCAGAGAGACAAGACCCCTCTCTTGTAAGTGATGTTCTTTTTTTATCTGGTGAAGGAGCATTGAATTACTCCCTAGAGGAAGAGATTTCCCACGGGTCATTTACTGACTACCTGCCATGAACTAAGAGGTCCTTGTAGAGCAAGCATCATCTTCCAGCGTTCTGAGACTGTGATGGCTGGAATGCAGGCCAGATGTGCTGTAGGCTTGCTCAGTGTACCCAGGGGAAGAAGGGACGGAGACCTTTACCTGTGCTGTGCTGCTGCTGCTGCTGCAGGTCAAGCTGACAGACAAAGAGGGGAGGACTGAACAGGATGAGAAATGGTATTTCAGAGCAGTGGAGAACCTGGCATCACTTGGTTTGCTGGGAATCTACCATTGACTACGGATGACCCCTAGCAATAATAGTGGGAGCCATCATTTGCTCTGGTGCAAAACAAGTGATTCCCAGATACTTCAGATGGAAAGGTACTATGTGATGTACCTTTCTTTTAGGTTTATCCTTTAACTGTATGAACCAATTTTAGCTGGCTCTTTTTGATTTTTCAAGACAGGGTTTCTCTGTGTAACAGCTCTGGCTGTCCTGGAACTTGCTTTATAGACCAGGTTGGCCTTGAACTCAGAGATCTGCCTGCCTCTGCTTCCCAAGTGCTGGGATTAAAGGTGTTATCCAACACCCCTTATCTTAAGTGGTTCTTTTTAAAGGCAACTAAACAGTTAGTTGAGAACTTTGAACTACAAAGCAGAGCATAGACACTGATCTACTTATGAGATGTCGCATCTCTCAAACCATCCTCAATCAGGGAATGATAAACTGCCTCTTACACAGCACAACTCAGAACACAGGGTGTAGGCTTTCGTGTCAGGGTCCCCTTGGTCCCTGTACCCCTAGAGAGTTGTACTGTGTATTACTAGCCTAGGAAAAATATCAAAACCCAAGGATACAGTTCTTGCTGGACATGTATCATAAACTCAAATCATTGTAAGTCCCAAACCATCAGTATGTGTGCATTTACTAATTAAAGCTTTTCCCCAAAGACATGCAGATACAATTGTGTTTCCAGGGCTAAGCTCCAACTTCCCCTGTCAGCAAAGCCTCACTCACAATGCTTTGTTGCACACACTCATTTACCACATATACATAAGCAATTCCTTTGCAAACCAAGTAAGTGCCCAGGCCATATGAGCACCAGCTTTGCCAGGTCTGTTTAGCATCACTGATGATTACAGGTTTGGGTGTTTTTCCATGTCTTCGTGGCTGTGACAGTTAATCTTTGTCAACATGACTAGATTGAGCATCACCATGGAAACACATCTCTGGATGTCTGTGAGGGTGTTTCCAGAAAAGTCTTCACTGAAGAAGCAAGATTTACTCTAAATGTGAGCAACACCATCCTATGGGGTAGAGGCCTGGGCTGAATATAAGAAAATGAGCTAAACACCAGCATCTCTCTGGATACAATGTGTCATCTGCCATGATGCCTTCCCTACCACAATGACAGGTCACACCAGTGGTCCCAGGAAGGGTGCCCACCAATATCTGTGTATCTGTGGGACACACAGGTATCTTTTGTGAGGCCTGGGAGGACCAGCCTCTTTAAATAAGGCTGCTGCTTGTGTCCTGGTTGCCCTTACTCTCTCTCTTACTTCAAGTGTAGGTTTTTCATGCTCTGGAGTTTGGGCTTCTCCAGTGACCTGTACTGGAAACAGCCCCCATTAGAGATGGTTTCCATATATGGGATGTAAATGTATCCATGGGACAGCATTCTGCTCCTGGATCTCACTGAAGTGTTCACAACCTCTTTCTGGGAGGAGCCTCCCAACCCTCACCTTTTCAGGGCTAAAAGACACACACTTCCCAGGATGCCAATACCCACAAATCCTATGTGGCTCATATAAGGGCAACCTTGACACACCCTATTCAGAGCCAGGCTCAGAATAAGCATTCTGAAAGGGACAGACTCAGCAGCTCAGCTCTGGGGTTACAAAACAAACAGCTATGGGCCGGACCTAAAGATGAGCATGCCTGCTAGGCTCTATTTAGGCACACTGGGGTGGGGGCTGCAGGCTTGGCCAGCCCTTACACAGAGGCCATGAACTTGCTCATATAAAGGAAATGCTTAGATCTGCATAGGAACTTTAAGTTGCATCTTGAACACTGCCAATGTGTGGGTCCTCAGAGCAGATGTCTTAGTAGTATGCAATTTTAATTCATATGTAAGTATCCAATATGGCTGGTTGCTCACCAGATGCTATGAATTGATGTTTTGGAGGTGCCAGGGCTTACCTGTGCTAAACATGCTATCAGGCTGGTTTGCTGAATGTTACAGGTTGGGAGCCAAATTATCTTTAGTCCTCTTACTGTCCACTTCTGTGTGGACTTGTGATTATTAGGTAAATCCTTTGGAACATACTGATCCCTGAAATCCACCAGTGCAAAGGCTAACAATGTCATCAGATAGTGCACAAGGCCTCTAACGGAAACTCGCCAGCTTCCTATAACATACCCACCAATGCTTTTACCATTGCACTTTAATTTTTTATTATTAATAATTATTTAAGTGTATCAGTATTTATGCTTGCATGTATGTCTATGAACCATGTGTATGCCAGAAGAGTGTGCCAAATCCCTTGGAACTGGAGTTACTGTTGTTAGCTGCCAGCTGGATACTTGGACTCAAACCCAGGTCCTCCAGAAGAGTAACAAGTGCTCTTAACCTCTGAGCCATCTCTCTAGCCCCTGCCCCCACTACTGTATTTTTAAGTGTCTTAATTTATTATTTTCTTAGTCCTAGTTAGAGTTTCTATTGATGTAATGAAACACCATGAAAAAAAGCAAATGAGGAAAGGGTTTGTCTGGCTTACATATCTAGAGTGACAGTCCATTGATGGAAGCCAGCAGTGGGCTGGAACCTGACCTGGAGCCAGGGGCTGATGCAGAGGCCATGGAGGGGTGCTGCTTACTGGCCTGCTCCTCACAGCTTGCTCAGCCTGCTCCCTTATAGCACTCAGGATCAACAGTCCAGGGGTGGCCTCACCCACAAAGGCCTAGGCCCTCCTCTGTAGATCATTAAGAAAATGCTCTACAGGCTTGTCTGCAGCCCCATCTTAGGAGGTATTTCTTCTGTTGAAGCTCCCTCTTCTCGCGTGACTTTAGTGAGAAGTCAAGTGAACATAATACTAGCAACACAACTGACCCCTTGTCAGCTTGACACACGCACACGTCACTGTTAAGACACAGCCTTTCCTTGTTCATCCCCAAGATCACACGCTAATAAAGACATCACAATATGAAACACTTTACAGACTTCAAAAGTCCACAGGTTTACAAATTCAAAACCTTAATAGTTATCTCTTTAACAATATCTAGTCTCTTTTAAAATCAAAAGTCTTCACAAAACTCTCTTTTTTTAAAGTTTGAAATCTCTCAACTGTGGGCACCTGTAAAATCAAAAATAATTTTCCTACTTCAAGAGAGAAGAACCAGGGCATCATCACAATCAGAACAAAGCAAAAACCAAACTCCAACAGTGTAAATAACTCAATGTCCAGTACCTGGGATCCACTCACAATCTTCTGGGCTGTTCTAAAGGGCTTGGGTCACTTCTCTGCTCCTGCCCTCTGCAGCACACACAGCTTGTCTTCTAGGTTCAAGCTGGCTCCATTCCATCACTGCTACTGTTCTTGGCGGTCATCCCATGGTACTGCATCTCCAAAACACTGGGGTCTTCTGCTGCAACTGGGCTGCACTTTCACCAGTAGCCTCTCTCCATGGTACAAAGGCTCTTTTTTTTTCCCCAATGATCTCTAGAATCCTGGGACTTACGCAGCCACTCCATCTGCACCTCCACCAACAGTTTCTTGCAGCTTCTTACGTGGCCAAACCTCAGCTACTCCCCACGATTCCTTCATGCCTTCACAACCAGTACCAAGTTCAGCTGCCAGCATGAAGAACCACCTTAGCTGCCTGTGGAACACAGCTTCTGTGTGCTGATTCTCAGGAAACACTTCCCAGAAGATTTCATCTCAAAGATGCTGGTCTCTTCCTAACCGCTGCTAATTTCTCAGCTCCAGCTGACCAGCATCTATTGTCCCAGTACAGCACTGATTTTACCTCAGTGGTTCTGGCTCCTTGTTAATCACAGCTGATTCTTCTGCTGCAGCTGACCAGAACCTCAGATTCTTAACTCAAAATGCCTGGTAGAGTTCATGTTTCTCTCTGAAACGTCACAGGCCAGGCCTCCATCTGCATTGCTCTGAACATTCCTATCTTCCAAGCGTTCAACACACAATGGTTTTTCTAATCCAAAGTTCCAAAGTCCTTCCATTTCCCTCCCACAAACAACATGGTCAGAGCTGTCACAGCATCATCCCATTCTCCTGGCACCAATTTCTGTCCTAGTTAGAGATATTATTGCTGTGATGAAAACCATGACCAAAAGCAAGCTGTGGAGGAAAGGGCTTATTTGGTTCATATATCCAGCCATAGCCCATTGAGGGGAACCAAGGAACAAACTCAAAATGGGCTGGGATCTGGAGGCAGGAGATGATGCAGAAACCATGGAGGGGTGCTGCTTACTGACTTGCTCTTTATGGCTTGCTCAGCCTGCTTATATACAAGCCAGGACCACCAGCTCAGGGGTGGCCTCACCCACCTACAATGGCCTGGGCCCCCCTCCATGGATCACTAAGAAAATGCCCTACAAGCTTGCCACAGCCCCGTTTGATGAAGGCATTTTTCCATTGAGGCCTCCTCATCTCAGACATCTTTAGCTTGTGTCAAGCTGACATAAAACTAGCCAGCACACTTAATTTTAATATTTAATTTATATGTACATATAGATATAGGTTTGTGAATATGAGTATAGTACACACAGAGGCCAGAAGTAGGTCATTGAATCCCCAGGAGCTGGAGTTAGACAGTTGTAAGTCATCTGATGGGCATGCTGAGAACTGAACTTGGGTTCTCTGCAAGAACAGTGACATCTTAACCATCTCACCAGACCCTTTTGTTTCGTTTCTACAAAAATTTCATTTAACACATTGGTACTCGGTGTCTCCTGGTCCATGGCCACTCATGATTAGCTCCAGAGTAAACCTTTTGACATGAGAGCTTCGCTTTCTGTGTCAACCCTGTCCAGCATCTCTAAACAGCTGCTGGGCCCCACAGGGCCCCACAGCTCTCCTGGGACACATCATTTCCACCGCATCAGATGTCTTCCAGTTGTATCTTCCATCCTTGGAATTTAACAGCAGAAGTAGCTACACTGTTTCCTGTAGAGAAACTTTCCATCTGCATCTCACAGGCTGCAAGTTTCAGGCCAGTGGGACAGTTTTAAAAGCCACCCCCTTCCCGGGGCTGACTACTATAAATAACTGTTTGTAGCTGAAGTTCTCACGTGCCACTTTTCCGCTCAGTTACAGTCACTGGTAAGGAGCCATGCAAAGGATGGTCCTGCAGTCTGGCAACACACACCCTATAGGCAAACATGAGCCGCGTGCAGGTGGATAGACAAGGTGTGGCTGGGAAGGGACCTCAGGCAGCCCCAGCCCCCCACAGGGTGATCTGCATGCCTGGCCAACATGGTGACCTTTGAGCAGAGTCTGTCTTTCCTCAGAACTGGGAGTGGGAGGTGTGTGGCTATGAGAGCTGATACAGACTAAAAAGCAGAAGTGATAATTTGAAGATAATAGTTGTCATAACTACTAAGAATACTGGCCAGCTGGCTCAATGATTGGGCAGCCAGGCTTAAAACTCAGAAGAGTCTATGCTACAGACATAGAAAGGAGGGCATCCTCTCTCCCGGAGGATGAGTCTTTGCTTCTCTGTCTAGTACATTGTTAACTTTGGGGCATAGGACTGGGATCAGAAAGACATGTGGATGCTGTGCGCTAGTCATGCTGGTACATGAGCCATCATATGGCCCTGTTGTCCACAGCCCCAGTCACAAACAGGCACCTAAGACACAGGCCAGCAGCGGTCTACTTCTGAGCCAGGTTCTGCCCTGTCCAGAACCACAACCACTGTCCTGCACCGCCTCCCCACGGATCCTCTGAAAACAGCAGCCTCCTTGCCAATCAGGGACGTCCTATCTGACAGGAGGCCACTAGAGGGCCACTGCTCTCCAGGGTCTCTCAGTCCCGCATCCGCACCTCTTCATCCCTGACATGAATCCAGAGGCCTCCAGCAATTTTGCTCCCCAGCAACCTTTTGACCCACATCATGGTTTCCCAGTCCCATCTCACTGTGACTTCACCAAAGCCCCCAAGGAATGCAGAGCAGGGCACAGCTGACCCTGAAGGACTAAGGCTTTGTCTGGGGTGTAGATGAACCTGGTTTGAGACCTTCATCCTCCCGTCCACAAAAATGTGCTCTCACAGACTCTGTGCTGTGGAGGACACCATTTCTCTCTTTGAGGCATCCTTAACAATAGGAGGTCAGTGTCTCACTTCCTGAGTGACAGATGTGGCTGGATGTGGTGGAGACATCTTGACTGGTATGCTGGGCACAAAGCCTAACAGAGCCAGGTGCTCCGTGTACAACCTGACAGGATCTTCTCCACGATAAAACTGTGGCAGCATTTGCAAGGACAACCCAGGGTCCATCCTCACTAAATGCTTCCTCCTGGGGGGTACCTGAAGATGACCCCCTCACATCCACCCTGTTCTAAACACACCTAGTCATCCCTACAGCCTGGCTCTGAATGTCAGTTGAACCAGAAGCTGATGGCCCTACACTCTTTAGTGACAGATGATGAGGTGGCCATGCTGGAGGGTTCCTAGACCACTTGGCATTTATCACTTGTCCACTGCACTCTACAGTTTGCTATAAGGACAGCAGCCACTGTGGACCCTCCTCCAGGATTGGGGGCACACCTCGTCTATTTCTCATTCCAGATAACCAGTCCCATTACACACCCAGGGCCTCCATCCATTCCTGCTGCCTTCCAAATGTCACTGTACACGTGCCATCACAGGACCCGCACACAATTCCCACACCTTCCACCACAACTTAAGCCGCTCCCAGGTTGGGTATAGCATACTCTTACTTCCCCTCAGATAGAGACTTTGAGGCTTGGGTAGTTTTCTCACTGAAGGTCTGTAACTCTGAGGATCTTAACATGCAAATATAGATTTCAACATGAAAAAACGGTGAGTCACAGGAGAAATCTGTGCATGTGCTATCATAGTTTAAGATGCTAGTTTCCCCCAACTTGTGACTCAGATGTTTGTTAAAGGCAGTTAGGTTGCACAATGCAACGCTGGTTGGTGCTGCAGGAAGGCAGCAGCTGAGAGGAGCATGTAGGCTTTTCCTGTGACTTCCAGGTCCCACAGACCCCCCCAAGCTGTAGGTCCCTACCCTCCCCCTGCCTGTGCACAGACCTCCAGACCGCGGCCAACTGTGGGGTTGGACCTTTCTCTTTTACCTTCATCTACCTCAAGGCCCTTCTCAGGAGGGTCTACTCTGAGCTCTGTGGTTCTGCAGGGCTTCACTTGGCCCCCAAGCTCATCAGTGTGAAGATTTCCACTCCCTCTCAGAGACATGAGAAAGACCCATAGCAACAGGTGTTAGCTTTGAATTAAAAGAAAAAAACGGGTCAACTGTTTAAAAACAGGGTCTCCTCAGCGGAGCCACACTGCTCAATGTAAGGAATCTGTGGGGATGAGACCCTCCCGGAAGCCAGTGCTTCCACTTGTCACCATTCAATATTCGATGGGGATATTGACAGTGCGCTCCGAGTCCTTGTTCTATTTTTAAATGTTTGGTTTGTGCCTTTTTCAGTTGGATCTCATTCAACTAAAACTGTACTGTGTGCTCAGCTGAGGAAGGGTAAACATTCCCTGGGCCGTGGCAATGTGTTTGCACAGACCTCAATTACAAAATTAACAGGGCAGATTGTACTGTCTGTTGAGCCGAAAAGATGACAATCAAAACCTCTAATGAAGGGAGACACGAGAAATAAGACCTCAGGACAATACTCAAAAGAATGGCTTGTTTATTTATCAAATTTGATTTACTAGCCAGCTGTGTGACTTCAGTTTAGAATTCACCAGAGAGAAGGGCCTTACTCTGCAGCAGCAGACCCCCAGACTCAGCAGGGAGTGGGCAGGAGAGGGAAGGGAGGGGTGGATGAGGCGGTAACCAAATGAGGTCTTCACTGCTCATACACCCCGGTTTAAAGTTTCATGTGAGATGGAACAGCACTGGACAGGGAGGGCACTTCTGCCTGGTTAAACTTGAGGTCATGAGATTGGCAGGGCTAAGAATGAGTCTCATTCTTACTGGTGTACTAAGGTGAGGATGCCCGGCTGAGAGACAGCCCTCCATCCAGAACGCCTATGAAGTCAGGGAGGAAAGCAGGTCAGGCATGATCGGAGGGGAGCCAGGAGCCTGACTGCTGGGTATATAGAGCTGTACCAGCATGCAGGGCAGGAGCCTCGCTCTCTTGGAGACACCTGGACACTCTTCGCATCACAGGAAATTAATAAACATGCACACAAACTACACCTAACAGAGGGAAGGACTGCAGGTCCAGCCCCACCGCAGAGCCGCTGGCATGAGGGGAGCATGTGCCTTCGCCCTGGGCCCCTAGCACTAGCTTCAGGCTGCTCCCTCCTGGCTCTTAAGGACAGCCAAGTGAAGGGAGATGCTCTGTATCCATCCTTGAGTCCCTTCAGACTAGGCGTCCACATGGTCCTCTCTGCCTGTCCTTGTTAAATCCAGTCTGAGCACAGCATGGTAGACATCCTAAGGACAAGATCAGATTCTCCAACTCCGAGACCCACAAACCCTCAAGAGGGAGGCTGAATGCTGTGTCTGACGATGTAAATATGGTTTCAGGGCCCCAAGCCTGTAGAGCTGTACCAGCATAGAAAGCACAGGTTTGCAGGGCAGGAGCCTCGCTGTCTTGGAGACGCCTGGACACCCTTCGCATCACAGGAAATTAATAAACATGCACACAAACTACACCTAAAACTCCTCTGAGCTGCTGTGGTGAGGGTGAGGTGAACTGTGGGCTGGAGCTGCCCTCAAGCTGGCCGCCAGGGTGTCAGAAGCCATGGCTTGCCCATGAAGTAGCTAAACTTGCTTCCATCCCCAGAGCAACAGTGGGCTCTGAGCGCCACCCAAGGTGACACGGGCCATTTTCATTCAGGTACATGCTTTGATGTTATAGATCCCCGTCTCTTTCTTGTCTTTCATTAGCCCTCTGTTCCCCTAGACACTCTGTCTGTCCTCTACCCTCATGTCATCTGTAAATCCATGGCTTATATACCTTTAAAGTCTGGAGAGAAACCAAACCAAACCACGTGACGTGTTTGTCCTGAGACTAGCTTAATTCTTTTAATGTGGTTACGTCCTGTTGCATCCATTTTCCTACAAACAGCATAATTTAATTCTTTATGGCCAAGTTCCACTGTGTCAATGTCCCACAGGACACCTACATTGCTTCCATCACTTAGCTATTGTGTGGGTGTCTCTGGGAAGTGCACACTTGGGGTCTGGGTCACTGCCCAGGAGTGGCCTATCTGGGTCATATGGTGGGTCTTCTTTGGTGTCTTAAGGAGGCTCTCCACTTATGTCCACAGTTGCTGGAATAGTTGATGGTTCCCTTTGTCCACATCTCCATCAGCATTTGCTGTTTTCCTAGTGGCTGCCATTCTGACCAATGAGAAGGAACCTCAGCGTCCTTCAGACTCTGCTAGCTAGTGAGGTTTAGCATCTTTCGTGTCGGTTGTTCATATTTCTCCTTATGAGAACTCATTAGCCCTTCTCTTAATGAGTCTATTTGTTGCTGTTTTGTTGTGAGTCCTTAGTATATTCTGGATGTCAATGCTGTCAGACCGATAGCCAGCAGAAATCTCCTACTCTGAGGTTGCCAGCTCTTGTTTCCCGGGCTGTGCCAAAGCCTTTTTATTTCATGCCACTCCATTTGTCAATTTGTGGAGCTATTTCTTGAGCGACTAGAGTCCTGTTCAGAAAGTGCCCATGCCAAGATCTTAGAGTTTCCTCTACTTTTTCCTCTGGTGGTTTCAGAGTTCAGGTGTTATGTTAAAGTCTGTTATTCACCTGGAAGTGATCGCCATTTCCAGTCTTGCCAGCATCATGTGTCCAAGATGACCTTTTCTCCAATGTATATGTTTTTTTAGCTTCTCTTTCAAAACACAGTAGGCCTAAGTCCCTGTCCTCCATCCCATGCCATTGATCTACGTGTCTGTTTCTGGGCTGCCATCATGCTGTTTGCCATTGTGACTCTGTATCAGGGGTTAAAACCAGACATGGAAGCAATGCTCCCTTGGGTTAACTGCCTAAAGTTAACCTGCACACTGCCAATACTCACATTTGTACCAAACACGAAAAGCAGGTGGTCACAGGATAGAACCCAGGCTGTGACCCTCAAACCCCCCCCCCACACACACACACACACTGGTATCTCTCCTGTTCCCCACTTGAATCCCAGACCCTGGGAAGTGAATGGCTCTGGCTCACCCTGGAGTCACATGATTCTCTGCCATTGTACTCCCGCCTACTCTTTCTGTATGCACACCACTTTCAAATGTTCCCTCTAAGTGCCATGCCAACATTTCTCAAGTTCATTTCCAGCAAATAAGTCCCCTGGCAAGGCCGAGCTTTCCCCAGTGGGTAGAGCATCTCTATGTTCTCCATGTTCTCTGCTCACCACACAGAACCCGAGGGACATCACCGCCCACCTCACCCCTGCCTCTGACACAACTGTAACTTCTCTAAGCCCTGCTGGGCTGCAGTCCCTTCCTCCAGTCAGCTGACACAGACACAGGGTGGACTCAAGCCCAGAGGGTCTTCTGCACACAAAGGAAAGTAAATCACTAGCAGGTCCACGAGCTCCTGTGACTGTTCAGACCAGCTTGGATTGGACAGAATGGATGCACGAGCCACATGTATGGGATGACTGGGGACATGGGACAAACAACACCATATCAGGTGAATTCAGAAAACAGTGAGGGGAGCCAGCTGGAGAGGTGACAATCTCATCTATATGGGCACTCTCCTGCTGGCCCTGGTGAGCATAAGTGAAACCAAACTGTGATTTCAAAGTTGGCTTCCCAGACATTCATTCGGAGTACTTAAGGCAGAGGCCTAGCCACCTAAGTCCAGTGCCGCAGATGAGAAAACAGGGTTTGAGGTGGTAACATGTTCCTGATGCTTCATGAAGCTGTACTCTCACGTCCAGCATGAGACGCAGAGGCCAACATCAACAGTGTCCTCCAAACCACCTCCTAGAATGTCCTCAGTGTAGGCCCGCTGGTCTCATCAGCTCAGGCCAGGTTCTGTTAAGAGCTGCTACCAGGCTCAGCAGATATCTGCTAAGCATCTCCCAATGCCAAGTCTACACTGAGGTAGGACATCTCCTCATTCGGTCTAATGGGGAGGGTACTGAGCAGGTCAAAGCTAGAGCACTGCAGGGTATTAGAGATGAGTGCACCTAGCACTCTGCTGCAGGGTCTTATGGGAGCTCCTTCGGCCCCAAATAAATGTAGCGTCCTGCTGGCCCAGGAAAAGAGGGTTAAGAGGCAGATGGCAGGCCCCTCCCAGAGTCTGGCCCACGGCTTCTCCCACACCTTGAATTTCACCAAGAAGGTAAAAACAGAAAAGTTGGGGAAGGAAAAGGGGTGTGCTGATCTCAGAAGGGTCCTTATCTGTCTCCTCTGCCCATTGCAAACAAGCCACAGTGAGCTCAGAATGGCTGCTGTGCAGAGTCACAGTGGCATAAACCACAGATCTCAGCCACACAGTGCCTGCAGTTATCTAGTGAACATCATTTAAAATGCAAAAAGAGGACTGGAGAGATGGCTCAGCGGTTAAGAGCACTGACTGCTCTTCCAGAGGACCTGAGTTCAATTCCCAGCACCCACATGGCAGCTCACAACTGTCTGTAGTTCCAGTTCCCAGTTCTAGGCAAACACCAAGGAAAATAAATAAAGTTTAAAAAAAAATTAAAAAAATAAATAAAATGCAAAAAGATTCAAAAGATAGGAGACTGTTCTATTTAATGTCTCTAAAACATTACCAATTCAATAGATAATATAAAACTGATGGGAAAATATCCACACACCTGGCCCCAGTGCCTGGCCCATCCCTTGGTCAACACAGGTTCTGCAGGGGCTGCAGGCAGGCAGGTGTGGTTATAGTCTGACTGCTCTAACTCAGCAAAATCTCCCCGCAGGGCAAGTGGACCAACACAGCATCCTAAGAATACTGGGGTCCCCACAGAGCACCCCTCCAAAGTCCCAGGGTTAGAAGGAAGGCTAGACTTTCAGAGCGATCCTGGTTGCAGGTTCTGATGTTCTCTTCCTGCAGGGACACACAATGAGTATCACCACCCAAACTTCCCCCATTTCCCTGACAATCATCACCCCATCTGTCCCTCAAGGAACATGTGGATGATGCCAAGAAAGGGCTCCCCAGGACGGACAGCTCTGTTCAGGCTGCACAGCACAGGGAGGGTACCACATACTTTTCTGGCTATCCCTGGCCGAGCCATACCAGGTCATGCTGCTCCCATGGGACATGGAGCACCATCCTCTGAGGATCCTACCCTGAAACTCATTTTAAAAATGTGAAGCCAGGGCTGGCTCTCACCTTCAATCCCAGCACTACAGAGGCCTATGCAGAAGGGATGGCAGAGAGTTTGAGTTATGAGCATGGGGATGGGTTGTAGAGAACTGTTCAGAGAACACACTACCGAACTAAAACCAAGTGCCAAAGGAAAAGAATAAGATTTTAAATCCTTTTAGCAGCCACCGTTTCTTCCTTACACGATGTGTAGAATGACATCAGCAAGAGCTGAACTTGAAGAGGCTTTCCAGCTTCTGATGCTTAGTGCTGCGTTGCATGATGGGAAGTGGTACTCTAGTCAGGGAGTTGTAGTACACAGCTCCTAAGACTGTGATGCCTGAGAAGAACAGTTCCCCAGAAGGACTGCAGGACAGAGGCAGGAGGGAGACAGGACTCACCAGCTGTACTCTACACTCGGTCCACATCCAGACACACTGCCAGCTCTGCCAGGCTTGGGTTGAAGTCGGACCAGTAAAGCCCATGCTCTGGGGTAAATGTCCTAGACTATGAATTTTGCTAAGTAGGGCCAGCTACCAAAACTCACTTCCTTGAACATTTTGAATGTATTTTGGTGTTTCTTGAGTGTTTAAGACAAAAAAAAGCAGAAGCACATATCATCCTTACCAACAAAAATCATAAAATTTTATAACATATCTGAAAATCCATTTTCAAAATATTTTCTCACAAATGCACATCTTTTAGGAAGTGTTTATCTCCTCACTCACTGTCAAAACATCATTTGTAGCATCTACCCAGGAGAGACGGGTACAGTGTTTTCGTATTTTTCAAAATATCTGCCTGGGGGCTTATTCCCAGTGCCATCTGCCACCACACATAAGATTGGCAGATTGTTTTTCTTTTACACTTATTTTTTGCTAAGATAAAATGCCTTTTGTACAGATGACTCCTTGCCATGCACCATGAGGTCATTGGCAGTCCTGTTTGTGTCTTAAGGAAAATGGACACCAGTCTCCCACATCTATCTCCTTCTTTGTGTGGTGAAGGAGTGTGTTCTTTCATCTCTCAGGGAACAATAGTCACCAGGAAAGCCTGGCTGTGTACAGTGAGACCCAGGCCAGTCTCTCACTACCCAGCTGCTCCTGAGAACGAGCCTCTCAAGACCAGGCTTCACCAGAGGATTAGCCCTGGAGCAGCTGGGACCAGAACAAGACAGAAGCAGTGCCCACGATCTAATGACACTGGAAAGCTTTCTTGGGATAAACCACACACCAGAATTGCTGCAAAGTCTTGCAGATGGAAACTTCCTTCAAAGTTCTGATTTTACAGGCTGGAGAGATGGCTCAGAGGTTAAGAGCACTGGCTGCTCTTCCAAAGGTCCTGAGTTCAATTCCCAGGAACCATATGGTGGCTCACAACCATCTATAATGAGTTCTGGTGTGCAGGCAGAATACTGCATACATAATAAATAAATAAATAAACGTAAAAAAATTTTCTGATTTTATAAACCTTTCTGGGGTGAAGGGCGGGGCATATGTAATCCCAAGGGATTTCACACTCCTTGTGTAGCAAAGGATGGCCTTGAACTCCTGGTCCTCTTGCCTCTACCCACTCAGGTAGAGGTTACAGGCATGCACGTCTACACTCAGCTTTGCATTTGTAAAATTTTAAGGTAAAATTAAATTAAAGCTATGCACTAAGAACTCCTGACGCCAGTGCTCCCTGGTGCCCTGGAACCTTAAACAGAGCAGGATGTGCTGTCAGCTGGTGGAGGGGCCAGTGCCCAGCAATGCTGGCTTGCTCTCCCTCAAAGAGTTCTGCATGCTAAGTGGTATTTGAGTTTCACACATTAAACTGCTCCTACACTGTAACACAGTCAACCAAATCCCACCAGCTCCAACCCACAAACCCAGCAAGACGGCGCTTTTACCAGACTACTCAAGAAACAGGCAAAACATCTGAAAGATACTGGATTTTAATTCTCTAAGTCCTCACATATGCAACATAAAAAAGGGCATAATTATGTGACCGGATAGGACATCTTTACAAAAAAACAGTTCCCTTCATCATCTGGTCAGTAGTATATAAATATTTACAATGAAAAAATAGGCAAGGAGAAGGGAAACCTTCAATATCCAAGTTGCTTTCTTTCCAACACTTATCAGAATTTTGAAAATAAAACAATTCTGCCTTGCTTTGTTCGCATCCACACTGCTCAGCTGGTGGTCTGCAGAGCTGGGCTGTGCTAGCCAGGGACACCCCTCTCTACATAGCTCCTGTTCTTTTGTACTGTTTTACAAGTTATTTGAAATAGCAAACTAAATATAAAAGTGTAAACTTTGGAAGAGAAAGTAAGAACAGTGTGAAGGTGACACTCCAGTATCAGTGTCCTCATGCAGGCCAGTGTTTTAAACACTAAACCAAAGTAAAACATTTATGTATGTTCCTAGAGACATGTTTCAACTTAGTGTGACCATGGTAACAAAAACTGTCTCTACAGAAGATGCTAAAACTAGCATGACATTGATCTTAGTTTAGGAACACAGCACTGCTCTAGTACTTTGTGGTAAGAAACAGTTTGTTGTTGTTTTTTCAAGTGACAAATATAACTTACATGGTGGAAATGAGATGATTCAGCACATCCCAGTGTCTTCCGACCATGAAGACTACATTGTGGATGAGCAGCCTGCTGAACTCGGCAACATACACTCAAGTCCAGGAGGTGATGAGACTTCTCCCAGCAGACACAGTGATGCAACACTGTGGCCTGTGTGCAGACAGAGGCACCTGCAGCTCCCTGCTGCCTGGAGGGTCTGGCCTTGAGTGGGTGTCTATAACCTTCAACAGTCTCACGTGTGGGAACTGCGCCGCCCCCTACTGCCCAAAGAAACCCGGAGCCTGGGTTCTCTGGCTTTGTAATGTTCATTGAAGTCCAACCTGAAGCTGAGAAACCGGAGACTTTCATCAGAGCTGGTCGTAAGCAACACCAGAAACTGCTGTACAACACCCTAGGAAGAAACCACAGGAGAGTCAGTCAGAACACCTTGTCCATGCACAGGCCCTCTCAGGGGCACTGGACCAACAAGCCTCTAGCAGGAACTCAGCCTGTGCCGCTCCCATCAGGAGTTACTGTTTGTACAGTTAGACAGGCAGTGCACAATTCTGTGTAAGAGCAACTCTGCCTGATGCTCCTCTGCACTCACAATACAAGAACAAGTCACTGTACAGTTAGACAGGCAGTGCACAATTCTGTGTAAGAGCAACTCTGCTTGATGCTCCTCTGCACTCACAATACAAGAACAAGTCACTGTACAGTTAGACAGGCAGTGCACACATTCTGTGTAAGAGCAACTCTGCTTGATGCTCCTCTGCACTCACAATACAGGAACAAGTCACTGTACAGTTAGACAGGCAGTGCACACATTCTGTGTAAGAGCAACTCTGCTTGATGCTCCTCTGCACTCACAATACAGGAACGAGTCACTGTACAGTTAGACAGGCAGTGCACACATTCTGTGTAAGAGCAACTAGCCGCCTGACATCCATCCCTCTGCACTCACGATGCAGGAACAAGAAAAGTCACAGACATTAAAGCACCTCATCCTGTGGTGAGCATAAAGCTTGGGGTTCCACTGCTGTCTCTTACACTTCACTGGCTTACAAAGCATGCTCAGTCAACACTCTACAAGGGAATGGATTCAAGCTCAAAACTATTACTGGGGCTGGCTCTACACCAGTGAAAGGCAGCCTTCCTGTAGGACACAAAGTCATTGTGATCATTCATGTTTTAGATCTCTCAACAAGCGCACACTCTGCATGGAAGTCCAAGGCAAGGATGGTCAGTGCAGTCACTTTGAAATGCATGAGAAGTCACAGGTCCCCAGTGCCAATCTCCCATCAAGACGCTCACCCTCAGGGGGTCCATGAGCTCCCGAGGCACTCCATCCTGAATGCTGCTCATGTGACAAGGACGAACCACATCTCTAACCATCCAAGGAAGAGGGCACCGGGGCCTGTCCTTATACGCACCTGGTAGAAGTGTGTCAATATTCGCAATTGTGAACACATTTTTGGTATGGAGTCCTGGAATTCTCGGATTCTCCTGTTCTCCTCCTCTTCCTCTGCAGCCGTCACTCCCCACTGGCCCTGGACAATTAGAAGAATTATGTTCAACTGCTGGATGCCTCCTAGTGTAATACTAACTGCACCATATGCTCAGCATGCCACTGTGAGACTATTCCCACTAAGCAGTCCTCTTGTGACTCTGTGTGCTGTGGTACTGACGGCCCTGTGTCCTCCCACAGCCCCTCATTCAGACAGTGCCCATAAAGGGAATTAGTCAGTTCTGAGTGTAGGCACCCCTGACTCTAGTGAGAATTCCTCTGGCGATCTCCCTTGACTGAGGTGTTTCCTATAGACATGTCCATCCACTCTCATTCTAAAAGCTCATTTGCAGCCGGGCATGCATGGTAGCCCACACCTGTAATCCATCTGAGGCAGGAGAATGGTTAACCTGGAGGCCAGACTGGGTTGTACACTGTGAGATCATATGTCATCGCTTCCCCAGTAAATGGTACACTTGACTAAACATATGCCCAGCTGGCCTGTGTGGGAGTTACCTAGCTCACCTCAGTAGATTTTCTGATCTGAACCTCTGCAGGGTTTCTCATTTGCATCTCAAGTGATTTGTCCATTGGTATTTAGAGCTCAGGCTTGTTCTTCCTGAGTTATATCAGCCTTAGGTGCTTCAGCAGCCTGGCAATGGCTCTCTGTACCTGGGAACTGTGGCCAGGCAGGGTGGGAGCGTCCCCGCAGAGCCAACTGGACTTTCAGCGGCTTACCTCCCTTAGCACATCCTTCTGTTACAGGTATCAGTTTATTTGCATGCATCTAAGGAAATAAACATTCCATTTCTCAATTTATTACATGTGTGCTCTCACCTCTTACTGTCATTAGACCAGGTAATGTCTTATCTATAGCTTATGTACAGACTGTCTCCAGCCACCCAGGCCTGGTTCATGACACCTCCAAGAACAAGGACTGTCAGGAAATGGGCCAGGGACAATCCTGTGATATTTTAGCAAGAACCTGGCTTCATTTTGCCAGTGCCCTGAGCTTTTTGAGTGAAGTTGAATTTGAAGATGATGAACTATTTGTTAGAAGGCTGTGTGGACAAACTTCAAGATTTGACAAGGAAGTACAGAGAAGCAGCAGCTGTGTCTGTTACAGAGAACAGCACCATGGAAGAGAAAGCTGGTGGTCTGCACTGGAGCATCAGGAAAATGTTTCTTCAGGGTCAGCACAGAGACGCTGATACAGCTGTGGTCTATCTACATCTCCAGACGGTGGCTGTGTCTATGTGGCTTTGAATGTATGAAAGACACAAGAAGGAAGAGGTCATGGAGAGCAGCTGAGGTCAGGCACTGTGGAGCAGGGTTGAGGTCCCCATAGAGAAGCGAGCACTTAGAGAATTGTGTGAAGCTGAGGTAGAGATCCCGGAGTGTTGGGGATGCCAGGATCATGGGACATGTGTGAGGAAGAGCCACGGCATGAAGTAGAGTCAGACTAGGCCTTTGAGGGAAGCTGTGTGTGCCACAAGTAAGGGGGCGAAGGGATGCGGCTGCCTGGACCCTTCGGAGCCCAGCCAATTTCACTGTGAGCCCCGCCAATTTCACTGTGAGCCCCAGATGCTGGGCACAAAACTGTAGGAGTTGGCATCAGTCCTGTTGTAGCTGAGGTTCTGCTCTGGTCATTCCTTGCCATGCCCTTGCTTGTTTCATTTTGAACCTGGAACATTTATTCTGTGCCATTGTATGTTAGAAGAGAAGGAGGGTGGAATCAGATGGAGACGCTGTTGAGCTGCCACCCAAGAGAAGAAGATGTAATGGAACACAGATAAGCCACTAGTCACATGGCAAGACAGATTAGTAGAAACAGGTTAAACTGTGAGGGCTAGCTGATGATGAGCCTAAGTCATAAAACCAGTTTGTAACTAATACGAGACTTCGTGTGATTATTTGGAGCTAAGTGGTAGCTGGGCTGTGGGCAGGTCCAGAACTTGCAGCTAGACAAGCCAGAAACTTCAGGCTACAGGGACAGTGGGTGCGCACATAGTGTGCAAAGACAGCAGTGTTCACACTGGGGACGGTGGGTGTGCACATACTCGTGTGCTAAGACAGCAGACCCCGGTCTCACTGTCACCTAAGAAGCTCTCAGCACTTCACCAATGGGCAGATCTGCCTGCCACACAGATCTTTAGTCATATTTTATATAAGATTAATTTTTTCCTTTATTTCGTAAAAGTGAGTTACACTAATTTTATTAAGCCAGTATGAAGTTCTGTATCCTTGAAATGATCTCAAACATTCTGTAACATATTTTCCATTTGGTACAGCAGTTAGTAAACATTTGTAGTTTCATATCCATTGTCTACTGCACAGAGAACAGCAGAAATGCAGCCAGCTGACCTTCACTAAATGGCAGGCTAACATTATGAAGCCACTCCACAGGACCACACAACGGGAGTCTGAATGCACTTAGCCGGGGGCACCGATCCTCAGGGAAGCAATACTAATCAATGTATTTTTCAATTACCATGGCTAGTACTGGTCCAGAACCTTCCTGATCACAGGGGTGTGTACAGATGTGGGTGTCACAGGCAGCAGGAAGTAAGTATGCTAATGCTAGAGCCAAGAGTGTCAATGTGCAAAATGTAGTTTTTAAACTAAAGGAGTAAAAGCCCTTCAATCCTGAATTTGAATTGGAAATATCATAATAACAGAAGAGGTTTTGAGGAGACAGGTGGGAAGAGAGTAGAAAGGAAGGAGCCATGAATTGCAGAAGAAAGGACCTCTGGGACTGCTCCACCTAACAGCAACGTGACAGAGCTCGGAAGTCAGCCTCCGCAGCAAGGCACTCAAGATGCTGAATGTCTTCTAGGAGCCAGCTCTGTCTCTCACAGAATCCGTGGACCCACATCCAAATGACTGCTGCAAGGTTACTTTACTTTGAATTTAAATAAGTTTTGTAGGCAGTTTCAGTGTGACAGGTCTCCCTGGATAACCAAACATCTCTGAAATGCACCGTCTAAACCTGCACTTACTATGTGGCTGTGTCACCTCCGTGCATGCAACTAGCCACCACACTATTAACAGAATCCTGTCTGTCAGTCACACACAGGCTGCTTGGCATGGATCAGAAGATTATGTGTGTAAATCCCATGGCTCTTCAGAATTCTCCACAAACCACTGCAGCTAGGAGATAACCCAGTAGCATCAAAAGGACACATCCCCCTGCTTCCAAACTCCACCACACTTTAGTGCCTGTGAGGTGGCTGCAAGGCCCCATCATGAGGGCTTTATAGGAACAACACTCAAAAGTAAAACCAACCTACCTGCTGACTAAACAACCTGCCTTCCATTACCCCAAGACAAGCACCTAGAGAAAGGAAACAGTCCAGGCCAGCAAGAACAAGAACCCACTACCTGCCTGACTTGCCTGATGGATCTTACTCATTTTAGGTCACTAGGAATGCACAGAAATGTCCTAAGGAAACCTAGTTCATGCCTCAGTAAATAAGTCAGGGTGCCTGGTCCCTCAGCTTCACATCAGTGTCAGAGCGCCAGGCTCATAGTATCTGGAGACAGCAGTACAGACAGTGTCAAGTGTGGATATTGGGACACCACTCAACTTGACTGCGGTCAGAACTTCCTGACTCGGAGTGGACTGTACGCCGCCTCAGTGTGTGTGAAGGTGTCAGCAGAAAAGTTGTCACTGCCACCCATGGCGGCTGGCCAAGAGCAAAAGCAGGAGTTAAAACCATACCTCAAGTTCACGCTGTTTCTTTTTCTCTTCAAACTGCAGCCGCCTCTGCAATTCTTCCAGAGCAGCTCTGTACATTGCATCTTGGGCATTCTGAAGTTCAATAATTTGATCAAACACAGCTCTGAGTTGATTTAAAAGTACCTGAAAAGACACAGCATTTTTAAATGAAGTGAACCGCACATGCTAGTGAGGCATTTCCACTTAAAGATGTTATAGCAGAGCTTTGTCCTCGAGCCTCAGAGAAACTAACTGGTCCCCGGTACAACCATGCTGGAGGAGTGGTGATCTAGAAGCGTTTGGTCATGAGGCCTCCCTGCACCACAGCTGCTCACAGATGGCTGGTGGATTCCACAGGACTGAACTCTGACTCTTGAGAATGGACTTTTCTAAAGTAACATCTACTGAACAAGTGTGAACTGAGAATGTATACACACTAAATACCGTGTGTGTGTGTGTGTGTGTGTGTGTGTGTGTGTGTGTGTGTGTGTGTGTGTCTGGATATGTGCACACATCTTCGAAGCCAGGACTACAGTAACAGAAAAGCGGCCAGGCTCCTCCTGACCCTGCCTCGTGTCTTAGTTACTGTTCTATTGCTGTGAGGGACACTATGACCACGGCAGCTCACAAAGAAAGCCTTTAATTGGGGGCCTGTTTACAGTTTCTGAAGGTTAGTCCAAGATCATGGCGGGAAACAGGTATGGCACTGGAGTACTACCTGAAGCTTTCCATCCTAATCTGCAGGCAGCAGACAGACACTGGGTCTGGCTTGAGCTTTTGATACCTCAAAGTTCAGCCCCAGTGGCACAGCACTTCCAACAGAGCCACACCTCCTAACCCTTCCCAAATAGCTCTACTAACTGGGGATTAAGCATCCAGACATAAGAGCCATCCTCATTTAGAGCAACACACTTTGGAAGATGTGCTCCAGCCAGTCTGAGGAAAAGCAGATATCCTGCACTCATTCCACAGTTAACGAAGCTATCCCTGCTGCCCATCTTTGGGCCAACCACCCTATCCCGAGGAGATGTCGGGCAGCGCCAATGACAGCTGAGCTAACTGTGGATCCCAAGTGACACAGAACTGCAGCCTTTGCTGAACAACATTGAGAGCAAGCTTACCAGATACTCAAATGAGCAATCTCTGGTCCTCATTTACTACAATGCTCTCATGTTAAACAGAGCCTCCGAACTGTACAGCAATGCGAGAGCCAGAAAGACCTGATCAGATGATGTCATTCCTGACAGGCTCAAATTGTTTGTGTCATCTTGTTCTCTGTCAGAACTTTATTTTATGACAAAACTAGAAAACAAAGAGTGGACACGATTCCATTTAAATTTGATAACGATATAGTTCTCTAGCTTAGTCTCTATTACAGTCATGTAAAACAACTTATTTGTGGAACACTGTACTGTCCTTGAGGTCACTAACTGGTGTCCCCTTTATGTGAAGTGTGCACTGTGGGCACTGGTCTGTTCCAGGGGTCTGCAATTGCATGTTCCAAGCTACCTCCAGCCTACACCTTCTCACTGGGCTTCTCAGGGTTTTCAACTTTGCACCAAGGATGAGACACACACACATCTACACCCGCCATCCCTCCTTCTCACTAGCTCTGTGTATCATGATCACTGACTTTTTCATCAAGAGGCATAATGAAAGTATCAAACTTAAAATTAATATGCCCACAACAGATTGCTTTACTGTTTTATATAATGATTTCTTTCTTAGGAACACACAATGACACAGTTCTCCAGAGCCATTTGTGGTTGCTTACACTTTTATAATCTCAGTCCTCTGCAGGCTGAAAGATCACAAGTTCCAGGCCATTCTGAACAACATAACAGGACCTTGTCCTAAAACAGACAACAGCCAATCCTCACATTAAACACCCACCAGGGCACAAGTCCAGGCCTGCTGGAGCCTGGGGCAGGGTGCCTTCAGTGAAGCTGGCTGGGACCCACCCCAAACATTCCCCAGGACCACCACCCTACAGGCAGGAAGCAGCAAATTCTTTGGATTTTGCTCATTTCATAGCTACTCTATAAAGCAAAAGTGCCTCAACTGGCCTCACAGACATTTCCCATCCTTGTGTGGCTCAGCCCCCTTGTTAGCAGAGTCATAAAGAGCAAACTTAACAGGGTGTCTGTGGGTGCAGTCCTTAGAATTCCAACATTATAGCTGGTGACTTTCACACCTGTTCAACCTATGCAAACAACATAAAACATGATTTTAATAGCTTGAAAAGAGTAGCAGCTACTACAAGTCCGTTACCATGGTGAATCACATCATTTAATTTCCACAAATTTACATTGTGCCTCTGAAAACAGGAAAATCCTGGAGTCAACAAGGAGAGCCTGTCACTGGTCTGAACATTGACTATGGCTCATGTGTGGATGCTCTATGTCTATGGCATATCACAGAGAATGACCAAGGACCACCTTCATAACAAACATGGATGCTAGATAACAGATGTGATGATGCCCACTGTAGTATCAGCCTCACAGAACTGAACTGAGTAAAGTGGTCAACAGGATCCAGATCACTTTAGATGCACATTTCATGAGTACTAATTATGTTCAAAGTAGATTATGCACTTCTGTGCCATCATTTCAGGATCTAGAAGGCAAATGCCACAGACGTGCCTTTGACCACTATTCACTATCACATTCATATATCACTATCACTATTCACATGATATATCACTATTCATATGACAATTATGCTTACCCAAATACTGTTCTCCACCACAGTAGGCTAACGCAGATGAATAGAACACAAACCAAATGCCTTGTAAGGTGTTCCTCTCCAAGAAAGGAATTCAGCTGAAAGTCCTGGGCCAGGGGATGTTCACAGCTCTATGCACACTGTCTGAATTCATGCAGCCATATGCCATTAACTAAAGCACCACTATCCCTGGACTAAGAACACGACACCAGGAGGGGATTACTCAGTCTAGGTACGTAAGGCCCTGGGACTGATTCTCAGCATAAAGAAAGAGGAAGACTACAGATGATGTTGATGCTTAGATGCCTTTCTGGTGTCCATCTTGCTACGGCTCCAAAGGACATCATTTATGAATTCTCCTATTCCACATTCCATCAACAGTGTACTGCTGCACAGCAGTGCAGTCAGCCATGTCAGATGGAAGAACACGCTCTCAATTCTGCTCAGAAAGTGACCCTCAAACACCAACTTTAATAAACCTTTTTCAATTATCACTGATGTGCAGTACCTGGCGATTCCCAAGCTTCTGTATTAGACAGTTTCAGTCCTGGTTTATAGGAACAAGCCTTACCCTAGAGTCGCTGTCCAGTAGACAGCGGGAGGTGATAGTGTCCAGGAAGGCTTCGTGTGCTGCGATAATGTGATCCAAGTCCTGGGCCTGCTGCACTCTGTTCCACAGTTCATCCCAGGAGCACTCAAGAACCTAGAAGGACGCAGTGAGACTTGGGAAGGCCTGCTCTTCTGAAGGTAACACCTCTCATTCGCTGAGCCACACGGCCTGGGGCAGAAGGGCAGCTTACCTCAAAGGTGATGTAGTACTGCATTTGATGAATGAAGTGCACCATCTCGGAGGCCAGGATGTGACACTGGTGCAGCACCCCGGAGAATTCTGCAAGAGAGAGAGTGTCCTCAGGGAGGGGAGGGAGGGGGTGATGACAACACAGACCTCTCTGTCTGCAAGCTGCCCTCCAATGAAGCCAAAAGCCTTATTCCAGGCCCACGCAGGAAACACGCTCTTCATCTGCTTCTGGGCTTTGGCTGAAGGACCTGGCCACACAATCAAGGAGGAACTACCAAAAATAGGGCCTGAGGAGGAACAGCATGAAACAAGGTACAGTCATATGTAACAGATGAGAGCTAGGGAGATGGCTCAGTGCTAAGGGTACCTACCTGCCCTGCAAGCATACGGACTTGATTTTAGATCCCCAGTACCCATGTGAAGAGCTGAGCATGGTTATGCATGCCTGTAGCTCTAGTATTGGAGGGTCAGAGACAGGAAAATCTCAGGGCCTGGTTGATTGGTAGCCTAGGGAATAGGCACAAAGTGACACAGAAGGACACTAGATCTCTCTGGTCTCTGCGCTAGGCCATGGGCACTTGCACACAGGCCACACACACACACACACACACACACACACACACACACATTAAATAAATCCAAACACAAATGAAAAAAGTGCTGTTTAGGAGGCAGAGCCTTTTTAAAGAGAAAGAAATGGCAGAATCCTGGTATTAACCTCCGCAGGCAGAAAGCACTGGCACAGTGACCCTCAGGCACTAGTGCTGTGGGACTATGCTCGTTTGCACTGCAAATATCTGTCACTGTAAATAATGGTTTAATAAAATGTGGATTGGCCAGAAGCTAGACAGGAAATAGAGGCAGGACAACCAAACTAGGAGAATTCTGGGAAGCTGAAGAGCAGAAAAGCAGACTCTAGCCAGACTCAGAGGAAGCAAGACAAGAATGCTGAACTGAGAAAAAGATACCAAGCCACGTGGCTAAATATGGATAAGAATCATGGGTTAGTGTAAGAGTTAGCAAGTAGCAAACCTGAGCCAGGGGGCAAACCGTTTATAATAGAAGCCCATGTGTGACTCTTTGGGACTAAATGGCTGTGGGACTGGCAGAGCGGGACAGAGAGACTACTGACCGCACAGGGACAGGGAGTAAGGAACCCAGCCAGGGACTACACGACTGTCCTCTGGCCAAGACAAAGCTGCACAATCCCTGCAGACTCTGCCAGGTTGAGCCCACTAAGAGCACGTCCTGGAAAAGCTGTAAGAGTCTTATCAGTGCTCCCCAGGAGACACAGCAGTGACCAGCTGTGGGGAAGGAAGGAAGGAAGGAAGGAAGGAAGGAAGGAGCCCTTCTTCCCTGCGGCAGCCACAGGTAAGCCGCTCCTACTCACACCAATGAGTGATCCCAGCTAAGTTCACTCTCCCCAGAGAGTGTGAGGGACCAGAGACAGTCAGTCCAGTGAATCTACAAGTCCAGGCCCCAGGGTTCCTTCCCGTGATTCCCTGCCCAGAAGTCACAGCTTGTTTGTCAAAAATATATCTACACTTTCCTTACAAACCACCAAGGATTCTAACCACTCCCATCAGGACCACTGATAGTTGAAGAGAGCTGTGTCCACACCACAGGTGCCACTTCTCCTGTAACTATTAGTAGTCAGGAGTGAGTCCACCCAGCATCCAGCACAGGACCCTCGGAAGAGTTTCACATTCCAGAGGTCTCCCCCATAATCTGAATCTGTATCTATGAATACAGCTGTTGTATAGCAATTTTCTTTGAACTGAAGTAGTCCCACCAGACAGAGGCAAATGCATGAAGCTGTGAATATAAACCTCTACACTCCAGAGAAGCTGTAAGCCCAGGAGCAGGACAACTGGAGGGAGGAGGCGGCTCACCAACCTGTCAGCCTGCCTGCGCATCTACAGGGGTGCAGAGCTCCAGGGACACAGCTCAGGCTAGCTGTACCCAAGCCAGGATGGGGGTTTTGGTGATGCAGCTGCCTCTGAGCCACATATGCTCCTTCAAGTAGCCCCTCACCAATACTCCTGGCCAATGTCCAGAGAGCCGACACCCTCTTCGAGCCCTGAAGGCACCACGCACACACATGGTGCATACATCAATGCAGGCAAATATTCATAAATCTTTTTAATGACCATTCTTCCTTCTGCTTATCTATACTCTAGGTAGTTCTTTCCTGGTTGTCTACTGCCCTCTAAAGGCTACTAAGAGATCTTCAGTAAGCTGCTGGCCCAGGCATCTTCAGTAGGACACTCCTGCAGCCGGGGACACTTTGTCACCTAAGTCCAATATTTCTTTCTAAGAAATGCCCCGAGGCAGCTTCATCGCAGCTTCAAAATACCCTCCCCAACTTGCACTTCTTTGGCTCTGCTCTGTTTAAGGTGCCCTGACTAAATATCTATCTCATTCATTTCTCAACACCTTGACTTAAAAGGTGCTTCAGGAACCAGTATTCCCGTCGGGTCTTTTGTGTTCAGCATGCAGTTACCCTCACGCCCCTCCTAACATCATTTAGTGTGTGTGAATTACAGGCCAGTGTCACTCACAGAGACAGCTCACTGTGGGGCTCAAGCTGGGTGCTGTTCTGAGAACTTGTTTGCAAATTTAAAATTGCAACTGTAGTCAGACCCAAGGCAGGCAGAGCTGCTTCAAGGTCGGTCACTAACACTGAGTTATCCACACAAAGATTTTGAAGAGGAAGACATCTAAGGTGCCATCTTTGTAAGATGTATCATTATTGAATACATACCACAAAGCAACAACTGCCAAGCAGACCAGCCTGTGCTGCACGTCGGTCTGTAGCCCCAAGTCATTTCTCAGCACCTGTCCCACCCCGTACAATGATTAGAAATGCACACTGCCCTTTCCACCCCTCAGTCCAGAACCACTGCGCCAGCTTCCCGAAGGCAACTGACCATGGCTGTGGCAGGCAATGCAGCCCCGTGGCTGCAGCCCAGCGGCTTCAGACACACCCTAAAAAGTGAAGACAGAGGAACACTGCTTACTTCAGAAGAGAATGAATGCAGAAAGCTAACCCTCGGTTTCCCATGGCTTTTCAGTAGACAATGGGCAGGCTCAGACCCCACCTTCACTGTCTGCTGCAGGCACAGGCTGAGCAGAAAGAGTCAGCAGGAGCAGCAAGTGCAGCTGTGTCACCGGAGGAGGCTGACTGCTGGGCACGCATTCCGACCTCTGGTCACCAAAGTTTACTATAGTGCAGCAACCACAACTGTCATAAATGCCTCCTTCCAGGCTCCTCCATGGCTTCTGCACTGAGGAGACCTGGGTTCCTCCACGGAGCCTCCTATCTTTGATTTATCTTAGCTTGTTCTTGACTCATTTTCTCCAAGGCTTTCATTTTTACCTTCCAACAAACTTCAGATTTAACCCTATGGACAGACATGCAATTACAGAATCCTGGCCCAATCATGTCCTTGCTCAGCTTGGACTGTCTTCCACTGGAGGAAAGGAACATGTGACACAAAGTACCCACAATGCCTCCTGAGAGACTCTGTGGCTGACTGGCCACTGATGCACCTGAAAGGGTCCCTCCAGGACAGACAGCGCTCAGCAGACACCAGCCAGCAGGAGAATCCTACTGAGCAGTCAGAAAGGACAGAGAGGGGCAGAATGTTACCATTCTAGTTCAGGGGTAATGTGGTACTTCGACACACTAATTTCAAACACAATTATTACTCATGTTTCTTTAAATTTATGTGTTTTTATTATTTTATGATAAATTAGTATTTGTTTTATTATTGTATGACTGTTTTGCCTGCATGAATGCATATGCACCACATGCATGCTGGTGCCAGAGAATGTCAAAAGAGGGCATCGATTCCTCTGGGGCTGGAGTAACAGGTGCTTGTGATCATCATGTGAGTGCTGAGAGTTGAACCTGGATCTGAGCAAGAGTAATAAGTACTAACCACTAAGCTAACGCTCCAGCCAAGTACTTCTAATTTCTTAAACTCACAGAGTCTACTACCTTACACATAACAGACCACACTGCCACCAACCAGAGTGCTCTGTTGCCAACACTGCCAAAGGATTAAGATTCTTTTATACCTCTCTAGAGCCCAATGTGTAAACATCATCTTGAATCTCAATGAATAAGTAAACAGCTCAAACAAAAGAAAGCAAAACTGTAGTGTGTACACCACGGCTGCACAAGTCTCACCTCAGCTCTGCACAAAGACAGTGTTCTTTCTCCTTGAGGACCTAAGAGGCCAATTTTCTGAGAGAGAGAAGGCTGTGAAGAAGACAAGCTCATCCACCACACAGTCAGCTTCATCACACAAAACAGGAAACTAGTTGTGTTTCCTTTACTTTCTTCTCAGCCACTAACCAGGAACCAGCCATCAATGATTATACTTGTGTTGAGACCGACCCCTGGTAAAAACTCTTTCCTATTGTCACACTGGCGTGGGTGGCCACCACTGCTGCAGTCTGCTGTAGCCGTCACTGTCTGGACCTTTGGAAGCTGTCTCGAATCAGTCTACACCTCTTCCTTCAAACAACTGCTGTTTTATTTATTATAATTAGTTTACTAATCAAAGGGCAGGTTCAGCTTAGTTGTTCCTTGGAGAGGTCTATGAAATGTTTTCAAAATCGATTTCAACATAATGAACTCAAAATTATTCATAATTGAAGTAATTCAATATTGTAACATTAACAAAATCTTGACTAAATGTCTGAGTGTCTTAATTATAGTTCTAAATTATAAAATATAAAATAATGGCTACATCCTGGATTATGGTCAAAATAAAAATTATCACCTCACAGAATAAAATTAAGGCACTAAGTGAATTTTAGATGAACCAAAGACCTACAGAAAGGTTTTCCTTTCTTGAAAATTGGTGATTAAAAAGATTAAATGAGGTGCTGGAAAGATGTCTCAGTGGTTGAGAGCAGTGTCTGTTCGTTCAGAGAATCTAAGCTAGATGACTAGGACCCACATGGCAGCTCCCAATTGTCTGTAATGCCAAGAGGGATCCAACACCCTGCTCTGGCCTCCATGGGTACCAGGCATACACATAAATAGACTCAAGTACTCACACATACATTTTTTTATTTACTATTTTTTAAATTAAACTACACCCATGAATATTAGTGAAAAATAAATATGATTTTCAAATCTTCATGGTATGGAAAAATGTCTACTGTGACTTAATTTTCTCTAAATCTCTAATGAAGTCAAGACAGCAATCCAAATAAGCCCTTTCATGAGACCAAACTCAAAGCACACAGGGGTCTTTTCAGCAGCCACTGTAAGGATGGCAGACCCAGGGACCTCCCCCGGCTTACCTGGCATGTTCCTCAGGAGTTTGGCATTGCACATGTGCCCTTTCCGTATGTCAGTGAGGATGTACTCCATGCGCTTGGCCCTCCACAGGAAATTAAACACTCTCAAGTAGTGGCTCATGCACTCTCGTGTGAACACCTACAGAGACAAAAGACAGGCTATGAAGAATCACCTAGCCCAGGCCCTAGCCTTCCCATAATCAGCAAATACAGAACTGCAGTACATTCTACATGGTATATGAGTAGCACATTTCAGAAGAATCACACCCTAACAAGAGCCACGTGGTTCTTCAGGGGCGAAGGTGGAAGGACAGAAAGACAGCTCGCCAGGACTTTTCTTCCCCTCCAGTTTCCAAGACAGAGTTTCTCTGTACTAGAACTCCCCATGCAGACCAGTCTGGCCTTGAACTCAAGGGACTTGCCTACCTCTCTCTGCCCCAAATGCTAACACTAAAAGTATGCACCACCACATCCACATTTTTTTTTTTTAAGTATTTTATGCTTTATGTTTGCCTACATGTGTGTCTGTGCACCATGTGCATGCCTGATGCCCTTGAAGGCCAGAAAGGGACATTGAATTCCCTGGGACTATAGCTACAGATAGTTGCACTGCATGGGTACCGGAAGTAGAACGTGGGTCCTTTGGAAATGCAGCAAGGCTTTTTAATCACTGAGCCAACTCTCTAGCCATAATTCGCCAGGACTTTAAACCCAGCCCATATCAGTCTAAACTTGGGACACTGAACTGTAACTCCCAACTTCTGAGAGACACAGACAGAGGGGTCATTTGCTTTAGTGACAACAGCTACAACAGCAGCGGCAAGCCCAGCAGCAGCTCCACCCTGAGGTCAGCATCACAGGTTTACTGGCTCCTTCCGAATACCTCGTGCCAAGGAAGCAATGGGTCCTGACACAGAGACCGCCTCCAGCCCTCCTCCTGTTCTCCTGTTCTTCCCTGTGTTGCTTGATTTTCACAAACAGAAATTCAGGCTATCCAGTTATATTTGGACACCAGGTAAACCGCACATACACACAGCCTCCGTCACAGCTGCCTGCACAGACTCTGTACAGGATATTCCTTCAGCATGGGAAGAAGGTCACACACTGCTCTGGGGAAGCTCTGATCTCAAAAGCACCTTGTCTCCTCTGGCCTTTACCTGAGACCCTGGGGTGCTTGGCCTGCCTTTTCTTCTCACCACTGGTCCATCTGCACTCCAGGCCAGTCTCCTCAGACACCTGGAACTCTATTCTTGCTCCCTACTCCTTAGTGTGGAAGTCTAACTGCAGGCCAACTTATGTTCTTCTGTATACCTTGCACATCTATGCCACAAAGACTGCCTATTCATTCCTCCCTATGCCACTCAATGGCAGGCTCTGGAAAACACATGATGACAATAATAAGGATGCTGCTGCTGCTGCTGATGGTGACAGAGGACAAGCAAACAGCTACACACAGGAATGACTAAAACTGTTCTTCAGCAATCCCAAAATCAAATCCAAGGGCCTGGGGGAGTATCTGTGAGCTATTTGCTTCCTACACTAATAATTATCACTCTGTGATAACAGAAATTAAGCATGGCTGATTTAGATGCCAACAGTCAATTACTGAATTCTTCTCTATATACATGATACATCATAAAGTGGTCTTGGAAGTATCATATTCCCATTGATGTAAAAACAGTCAAGGCCATCTTTCATGTACTAACTATGTAAGTACATGCTTTGACCTGGAAGCAAGTTTCACCCATAGCAGTTTTACCATTTAGCTACATTGTTCCCCTAAGGGGTACAACAGTCCAGAGATACAGCAAGCTCCAGACTCTTCATCTGCAGAGACCTCAACAGCAAGCCAGTCTCCATCCTGCTCAGTGTGGGAACGGCAGCCCTGGTGATGCTCTGTTCTCAGCCTCCCTCACCACCTCAGGCACTCGCACACAGCATGGCCGAGAAGCTTACCTTCTGCAGCTGTAATCAAGATTCAGTGACCTCACCAGACTGAAGTCGAGGTGGACTTTACCACAAATAACTTGAGACTCATAAAAAGCAAGATCAAACAGAAATACTTCAAATACTTAATGAGCTGTATTTAACTAATGTAGTCTTCAGTAACCTGGGTTGTGAATTTCACAATGTCCCAAATTAGACTTAGCCAAAAATTTCACTGACATTTTATATCTTAGAATTAGAAGCTAACATTGCTATTATACAAGATATAATTATATGATTGCTACAAGATATATTCCTACTATAATTAAATTCTGTTCAAAAATGACAACCTCAATTAATGAGAACTGAACGGAAACAGGTAACACACAAACTAACTGAGGGAAAAGCAGAAAAAAATGTATTTATAAAATAGGTTTCCTTTTATCTTTCATGTTTTTTCTTTTTGCAAGTGTGTGTATTATGGTGCAAGTGCATGCAGGTATCTTCAACTGCTCTCCATCTATTATTGAGACAGAGTCTCTTATTTGGACCCAGATCTCACTAATTCAGCTCACTCCTCTTTCTGCCTCCTGTGCTCTGAGCAGGAGGGCTACCACGTCCACTCAGCAAGTGCCGCAGACCTGATTTGCAGTCATCAAGTTTGTACAGCAAACGCTTACCATGCTGAGCCATTTCCCGACCCTCCTTTTATATCTCAGCAACTTCTGCCCACAGTCATATCTGACAGACAATGTCTAGTACTGGTCTGAACACTTGTGCTTGTGTGATAATACGCCTGTAGTTATAGCGATTGATAAACTGCACCACTCACAAACCCAAACACTAAAAGTCATGCAGCAGAGAGAGCAGCCAACCCACACCCCCACTTCGTTCCTAGCCAAGCTACCAAACTACCCCAGAGTCCGTCCTTCTTTCTCCATCGGGCAGCCCAGGCTGCTGTCACAACCAACTCAGCTGGCCTGCGAGCTGATCCTGTAAGCCAGACAGGGCTGTCATAGATGTGTCATTAAAATAAAACTATGGTATAAACTGTTCTTCTTTGGTTCTGCTAAAGCTATATTAAAAACCTGAGTTTTTGCTAGACACAGCACACAGTGTAACTATGACACAACACTCCTAGACCACACTTGGTCTACTTCCTGGTCAAGGCACTTTCACTTTCTTAACAATCAATGCAATTATCTTTACTTTGGCATCTTTGGCTTCAGGGCCTGGGATGAAACTCAGGACCTTACTCATACATGTTAGGCAAGTGCTCTACCACTGAGCTATATCCTAGGCTTTGTTATTGTATCTTTCATGCATGAAAATACATAATGCACATAAATTAACAAAGCAGATAATATGAAGTCCTAAATAATTTGCTGAAATACCATATGGTCTTGCACACTAACCATCACTCAGGACACAAGCCAAGGAGAAAGGTCACTCTGAACACACTGAATCAAACAGCACAGTTGTGCATTTAAACTAGTAGCTCTGACGTGCTCAGAGTCAGACATGGGACTCATGAGTCAAAGTGACTCCCCAACAGGTCCCAGGACACAGTGCACTTGAGGTCAGACATGGGATTCATGAGTCAAAGTGACTTCCCCAACAGGTCCCAGGACACAGTGCACTTGAGGTCAGACATGGGATTCATGAGTCAAAGTGACTTCCTAACAGGTCCCAGGACACAGTGCACTTGAGGTCAGACATGGGATTCA
>PVIH01005752.1:0-119763 GCA_004025045.1 Sigmodon hispidus | reverse complement strand
TTGGAGGAGGTGTGACATTGCTGGAGGAGGTGTGGCCTTGTTGGAGGAGGTGTGGCCTTGTTGGAGGAGGTGTGGCCTTGTTGGAGGAGGTGTGGACTTGTTGGAGGAGGTGTGGCCTTGTTGGAGGAGGTGTGGCCTTGTTGGAGGAGGTGTGGCCTTGTGGAGGTGGGCCTTGGTTTGGTTTGTTTGTTTTCTCAAGCTTCACTTGTTTGTTTTTAGTCAGTCCAGCTCCTGTTGGCCTCTGGTCAAGATGTAGCCACCTCCATGTCTGCCTGCATGCTGCCACGTTCCCTGTCCTGATGACAATGGAGTGAACCTCTAAAACTCTAAGCCACCACCACAGTTAACTTTTTTGTGTGTATGATTTGCATGGCCATGGTGTCTTTTCACAGCAATAAAAACCCAAACTAAGATATTTTGTTATTTTATCTCTTTATTTAGGTTCCCCTGCCTTTGATAGCACAGTTAGCCTCTTCTGCCTCTGCAACCATAACATCCCTATTCTAAGAGTCTCCATGATGATCTAGTACCACTAGGCTACATGGCTTTCTGAAAGATAAGACAGGTTCTTGGTCATTAAGAAAAAGCTTATCCATACCAATTCAAATGAAAACATTGGCAAGCAATGTGTCTCTTCCTTTTTTCATTGTCTTAGGACACAATATTATTACAGACTTGCCAGATGAGTGCACACAATTATTAGAGGTGGTCCTTATAACCACTGTGAAGTGCTGTCTACAGCATCTGTGGAAGCAGCTAGGATGAGAATGCTGCTCCAGTCCTTCTCTCATGAAGGTATCCTCTCGCACATGGGACACCAGGGGCATGTGGTACCAGAGGCACGAGCTTCTGTTGGGTAAAGAACAATGTATGGGAGATAGAGATAGTGTGCATAAGCAGTTCTTCATTGATAATAATAATAAAAAAGCATTCATTAACTACGTGGTAGATATGGTGAAGTCTATGTTTGTTTTCAAGCATAGGCCTGGAACCAGGAACCAATCTTGACTTTCTTATGGTCCTTCAGATGCTTGCTTACCTGTGGAAACTGAACATTAGCCTCAAGGATATATGGTACAGAGCATATAATGTAGGGAACCTGAAACAGAACGATTATTGGCTAGCCATTCTGGGGATGTTCTCCTGCTGGGTCAGAGGTTTGAAATCACCGTGGGATTTGGGACATTGACTTCAACCACTTAAAACTAAGAAAGGAGAGTCCTGGAGATACATGAGGAAGGAAACTGAGGCCCTGAGAGAGGAGTGGTGAAGCAGGTGTCTTGGAAACTTTAGAAATGGATGGCGGGGGGCTGGGAGATAGCACAGTAGAGTGTTTGTTATGCATACATGAAGACCTGAGTTAAATCCTCAGAACACATGTAAAAAAGTCTCCTGTAGGGACATGTGCTTGTAACTCCAGGGCTCAGATATGAAGACAGGTGGTTTTAAGGGCTGTGGCTGGATACTCAGAGCACACCAGGCTGGGAAAGAAGCCAGAAGAGGAAGCCTGGAGAAGATACTTGGGATGTAGTACTCTGGCCTCTACATACACTGCCATATACATGTGTATCACACACACACACACACACACACACACAGATATTAGATGTGCATGAGACTTCAAATGGATTGGGTCACTCATACTCTATCATTGGAGGGTCATAAGATTTAGGCTCATGACATCTGTATGTTGTCAGTTACTTGCAACAGATTAAGTATGACACTTAATATCCAAGTGGATATCATTTAAAATTAAGATTTGTGCCCATGGATGACTCAAAGTTTACATTTTTCTAAATGCATTCCTACTCATAAGATCACTATAGACTGTCTGAAGCATTGTGTTCAGGGTACTAGGCCACTAGATTAATGCTACAGTCAGAAGACATATGGGCTTGGTATCAAACAGACATGAATTCAAATCCAGCCCCTGCTTCCTGTGGTGTGTAAGATCCTGGGCAAGTGATTTTGTTCTCTGGGATCTCAGTGGTACAATATGGAAAATAGTCCTGCTTCATTCCATGACTGTATTGAAAATAGCCAGCACTGTGCCTGGCACATGCAAGGACTTAATGACTTATTTTTATGATCAGCTAAGAACAGAGGCAAGCCTTCTCACTGTGTGATAAAAGCCGTGGTGTACCCTCACAGTCCAATGTGAGATACCTTGAAATTTCTGCTATAGCAGAAATGCAAATGATTATGGGTACATTTCTGGCAGAGATATGAGCCATTTACATAATGAAACCTCTCTAAGATTCTTTCTATTAATAGCCAGCCTTCGAAGTATCAATCTGACCATTTTGTATTAGAATCATTCTCTCCATGAACAGGCCCCTTTTATTGCCATTTCTTAATATCTGCTGACAAGTATCATTATCTCCTTACTTCATATTGGAGTGTTTATGATTTTGTGGCTCCTTAACTTGTTCATTTACAGCCTAAGGACTTCATTTTTAAAGAATGCATCATTGTTATGTCAAGGTTGGGGAGGGAAGACATGTCTTATTTTTCTCCTGTATGGAGTCACAGATGAGTGGACAGTAACAGTTTTGTGTGGACCTTGCAGAACTGAGTTCTCTAAGTCAACATGCTCTGCTGGAATCTTTTGCACAGAAGGGATCATGTCTCTTAGCTTTTCCACAAACAGTACCACTAAGAATCAACCCACTGAGTATGTCAACATGTGGCTGTACATATATGTACACTCAATGCTCATCCACTCACTTGGGCTCTTGGAGTTCTTATGGGAATGTGACTCTGTTGTTGAGGGTCACTAGTGAATGGTCTTACTGGTGTAAGCATAGAAAATCATGGTTTATATAAACCTGTCAGTGGAGTGCAAGTAGGTCTTCCCTGCTTGTCTGGGATGTCAATCAAGAGAGTCAACACATGCAGAGGGGCCTAAGGACTTTTAGCATAAGGATGCCAGTGTGTGATGGATGCACTTCTGGAGGTGTATTCTAAAAGCCAGTCCAGCTCCATGATCCTGTCTATGCGGATATGATCTAGGTGGCAGAAACACACACACACACACACACACACACACACACACACACACACACACAGGGCGGGGGAAGAAGAGGGAGAGAGAGTCTTTCATGGGAAACTTTCTCATTGTAGCTTTTTAAATTTTTTTCTCTTATTTTTGAAATTACAATGTAATTACATCACTTCACACTCAGTTCCTTCTCTCCAAGCACTCCCATATACCCATAAGTCTATGCTACTAGAACCTCCTAAAGTAACATGTAAATTAAATAAAGACAATCTTGCCATATTTCTGCTTTTGAAGTATGGTTTTAGTGATGAATATACATTTTGCTTCTGCCAGTCAATAAACTCCACTAGAACTTGCTTCCAAGGAATACTGATAAGGGCCTAGTGATGGTCCATGGATTTTAGGGAATGTAGTAGTTAAACCTGGGATTATGCATAACAAGGACAACCCCACAAATCAAAGCCAAAGGATCTAGTATCTCTGGTTCTGGGTCATGTGTTAATTATGGAAAAAATATAAGTGAGAATCGCCTTCTAAAAAAAAAAATGGTTGGCTCACCGTTTCAGAGATTTTGGTCTATGATCAGTTGCCCCCATTGTTTTTAGCCTGTCATAGCATATCATATCAGGAATCTGTAGTGCACAAAATCTGCTCACCTCATGCTAGTAAGAACAATGAAGAAGATGAAGAGGCTTCTGTCACACAATCTCCTCCCAGGGCATTGACCCAAATGACTGAAGGAATGCCTAACAGGCCCCATCTCTGCATTGTTCTGTAGCTTCCCCAAATTGTTATGCTAATGACCAAGCCAGTACAGGGTACTTTGGGGCAACATTCTAGGTCCAGATTGCAAAAAGCTCAGTTGTATGATAATGTATGCTACCACCTACATAAATAGACAATTTCCACACTAATGAGGGCTGAATATAGTCTACTGTGCATCCCCACAGAGGTTGGATCAGGAGTGTGTGCATGCTTTATTCTCACTTGGGCTGGTGTTGAACGTTTTGTAATCATTAGTGCTGATACTACTGGAGGAAAAAACTCATTAAAGAGTCTGATATGTGGTTGTGGTCATTTCTGTTTGCTGGGCTCTGGAATAACCCTTCTCTGGCTAGAAGATGCTGAACTCATACAACACATGGGCTCAATTGCTCGTCTGTTTATGATGCTCATACAGATTGTTGCCCCCAAAGTAAGGTCCCTCAGTGCTGTGACAGTCTAGTGGAGCTGAGTGGCAGGGCATATGCCCGTGTGGTAGGAGATGCTGATAGAAGATCATGTTTTGATAGGATGTGGGGGGTATTTATGGGGAGTCTGGGGAGCCTTCTGGGATGACTCATTGTAGCCAGAGAAAAGCAACTGCTTCCCACACCATTCTACAAGGAAGCCATGAGATGATTATATAGAATGATATAAACCTCCAAGTCACCCAGCCCCATAAGTCCTTATGATCCAAATGTCTGAATATAAAGGAGAAAACAGGTACAGAGAAATGAAGAACAGGCTTGACCAAGAGGTCAAATTTGAACCAGAAGTGGTCACTCTTTCTCTACCTACTCCCTGCTGGTCCTCTCTGACCTCCTAAAATAAGCATGTTCTAGTCCCAACCTTCCAGTCTTTGACAAAAACTTGGTACCTGTGCCAGATTTCTAGGGCTGCTATAACAAGATGTCCCTGGAGATGGCTGGAAAGGGAGGTGTGTGTTCCCTGTGATTGTAGAGATGAGATGTCTGAGGTCAAAGGTCAGCAGAACCAGCTGCTTCTAAATATTTCTTTTTGACTTGTGGACTGGATTTTTCTTGTGTCCTTTCTGTCATCTTCTCCATTGTCTTTACCTTAATCTCTTCACACAGGGACATCAGTCACACTAAGTTAGGGACCACCGACATGACCTCAGTTTACCTTAACTCCTTCTTGAAAGGTCCTGTAGATGTGATTGCCATTCTTCATCTTTTGGTTCTGCATGTGCTGATTCAACCAACTGAGGTTTGAAAATATTTTGCAATTTTTATTTTAAAAAAATAATATTTATTTTACACATGTATGTGCTGTGTCTGAGTGTTTGTACGTGTATCATGTGTGTGCACAAGAATCCACAGATGTCAAAAGATGTGCCAGATCCCCCCACTAGCAGAGGAACTGGAGTTACAGACAGTTGTAAGCTACCTGTAGGTGCTGAGAATTGAATATGAACCCTCTGAAAGAACAGAGAGTACTCTTAACTGCTGAGCCATCTCTCTAGCCTTGAGGTTAAAAATATTTGTTTAAAAATGTATCTGTGGGATGGGGAGAAGTCTTAGTTGGTAAAGCAAGTGTCATGTAAGCCTGATGAGTCTAGTTGAGATCCTCGGAACCCATGTAAAAACCAGATGGACCTTATGGCTGTCTCTAATCCCAGCAAATAATTCGCTTTTCAAGTGGCTAGTCACAACAGCCAAAATGGTGAATTCTGGGCTCAGCAACAGATGCTGCCTCAATATATATGGTGAAAAGTAATCGAGGGAGATGATCTGACTTCCACATTGGGCTCCCACACTCATGCACACAGCCCTACATACATCTTACACAAAAGCATCCATATTTAATACTGTAAGCCTCATTCATGCAATTATTCCTTCAGCACTATATTGCAACCACAATTTACGCAGTGTTCACCTTGTCTTAGGTATTGTAAGTCTTTGAGAGGTGGCCTAAAGTCCATGAGAGGGTGTGTATAGGTTGTATGTAAATCTTATGTCATTTTTACAGAAAATATTCGAACACCTATGGTTTTAATCTCTGTGAACAAGGGACGACCAGAAGCTATCTTTCCCAGTCCCCAAAGGGGAATTGCTTGGTCACATTCCTAGGGACCAAGAATTATGGTTTTTTGTTCTCAGAATGTGATTTATAATAGTTGCTGTAAATATTGGTTCATTATGTATGCTATTGGTTCTTCGGTATTCAGAATGCGCTACAAGAGTCTCTTCAGCTGTTAATTTTGCTCTAATACATGGTGGCTAAATCATGAGTCTAGTGATGAAAATGTTTTTAACTGCTTGTTATATGCCAAGGATTGTACTAGGCACTGAGATAACGTACAAATGAGAGTTGCCTCTTGCCCAATTTGTGGTACCTAGTGTATGGGTGAGCTCCAGGTGTGTGGCAGTAGGTTCATGAGGCTTACACTCAGATGTTCATGTGGAACTCAGAAGTTCCCGTGCATCAGTTTGAGTTGATCTTTATCTCTTAAGGGATATTGGGACATTTATGTGGTTGGTGTGTCTGATTACTGGAGTTCTGAAGAGGAACTGTCTCCAAAGATGACACCAGGCTTGTTTCA
Source organism: Sigmodon hispidus (assembly GCA_004025045.1). Lineage (NCBI taxonomy): Eukaryota > Metazoa > Chordata > Mammalia > Rodentia > Cricetidae > Sigmodon > Sigmodon hispidus. The sequence goes on along the minus strand of PVIH01005752.1, from coordinate 113,437 downwards.
AATCTGCCCTTCCAATGTGTAATATTTGCTCCAGAGCTGTCTGACGTATGTGTATTCTGCAACATTTTATTGAGGGGAAAGCTTCTATTTTTACCCCCTAGTAGCGTTTTGATGACTCCTTGAGAATGTGGTTGCTATAGGCAGCCCCAACTGTTTCTTCCTTGGGTCCGTGTCTTAGGCATATTTTTGTCCCCAATGTCTGGCATTATGCCTGCCTGGCATTTAGTAGAGCTTTGGTAAATATTTGCTGAATTATGTGTGCTGGTGGAAAGGATTGCTGAGTGTTCCCTGTGACAAACTCCTTGCCTCTCCAAGAAGAGGTTTCTTAGCAGAAACGCCATGAATCACTCATGGCCTGGCTGACTCAATGCGGTCCCTAAGTCCCTAGCTCATTCAGAGCAGCCTCTCATCCCTGAACCGCTGAGGATTCTGTGTGGATATGGAAAGAGCAGACACAGGTTAATACATAGATATGCATTGGAAAACACTACCAGTTTCATTGAGCAGGATGGAAAAACCGTGGAATGAATATCATAATTAGGGCCTTGGTCATAATGATCCCCCAAACCTTGCTCCAGAAGTGGGGTAGGGACTACTCTCTGTTTTTCTTCCACTCCGCCACCACTGCCTTCATTATAGAGTCCCTGAGAAGTGACTTTAGGTGAACTGTGAAAAGAAACGGAGCTTGCGTGATAGATGTGGGAGTGGGTGTGGGAAGATTGTTCCAGGCATAAAAGGCAGCATCAAAGAGGCTTGGCTGGTTTTCCATTTCCAGTCATCGCTGACAGTTTTTATTGTTTAACATTTTTTTAAAGTGTCCTCAGCACCTCAGGCTGCTCAGAAAGCAAGTATTTCATGAGAGATTTTGCCAGGTGATAAGAGGTGAGCTCTGTGATCAGGAGTTGGCAGTCTCAGTGTGATAGGAATTTAAATATACAGGAGTCAAAAAATTCAGAACTTAAAGTGTAATGGTGAATGCGCCTCAGTCCCCTAGGGTATACTGTAGTAGCATGTTCTGAATTTGTGGCAGATTGTGTTAAATTTAAGCCGTTGTTTTCCTAAAGTCTTTCCGTCAAGGTCACCATGTGAGCAGTAACTTTCCCGACTTTTGTAGTCTCACCCACTGCAAAGACTGCCAAAGTGTTTGTATTGTTATAAAAATAAAGAATGTCAGTATTATAAAGAATAAAAAGTCTGCCTCGCTGAAGTTATGATGCAGAATCTGCATGATGTGAAGAAAGGTCTCTCCCTGAGAATGACTTCATACAGACACAAAACAGCGACTTCTGTTTTCAGATGGTACATAAGTACAATGGAACTTACCATTGCGTCTATCTTTAAATTGCTCAGTGATATAAAGGTATCCAGACTCCTGTGCAACTATCAGCACCACCACCATCTCCAGAACCACAATGACTGATCCTATATCTCAACTCTATGAGATCTATACTCCTGTGAGAGATGGGCATACCTGTGGGCAAAACCTTCACTGGTTAATCAAAAGGGAAGACCTTTTCATTGTAGGCGGTACCATTCCCTGGGCTGAAAACTTGGATGTACATGAAAAAGACAGTGAGTTAAGTACAATCTTTCATTACCCTCTGCTTCCTACTGTGAATCTAATGTGACCAGTTACTTCAAGTTCCTGCTGCCAGGGATCCCCTGCCACGGTGGCCTGGCCCTTGAGCTGTGAACCAGACTAAACCCTTTTTCCCTGAAGCTGCTTATGTCAAGGTGTTGTATCAAAGCAACAGGAGAAGAAAATAGGACAAGAACTATATTTACTTTGCAAAATCAAATTATATTTTAGATAATAATTAGGTATTCTATACTCTGCCCAGTCTCTGTCTAGAAATATTCAACTTTCTGCCTTTGTGATCTTAACCACTTATACTGATCAAATCAAGTGGCCTGAGTCGTGTCTAAAGGCAAGGGTGCTTGATCTTAGGATGACAACTGGAATCCACATGGTGGAAAGAGAACCCTCTCCTGCAAACTGTCCTCTGAGCATGGAGACACACAGTAAATAACTATAAAGAAATTAGTGTCAATCAAACAGTTTTGTCATTTTAGACTGCCTCATTTTTCTTAGCTGCAGTTTTTTTAGTAATTGCTTTAATAGGAGATAACTTACACACCAATAAAAGTAAAATATTTTTTAGTAACTTTAATTTTTTTTTCTGTAGACTCCAAAAACATAGGTTTCTTTTCTCAATGTAAACATTTAAAAAAATATGTGTTTGTAGCATGTGCTCTCTCTCTCTCTCTCTCTCACACACACGTGTGCTTCTGTGTGTGTGTGGTGTGAGGTATGAGTGCATATTGTATGTATGTGTGATGTGTATATGGTGTGTTGGTTTAGTGTAAATGGTGTGTGTGTGTGTGTGTGTGTGTGTGTATGTGTTGTAAGCTCAAGTATTTACATGCATTCACAGAAGCCAGAGGAGGATGCCAGGTGTTCTGCTCTCTCACTCTAAACTGTACTCCCTGGAAACAGAGTTTTTCATTGAACTTGAATCTAGGCTGGTAGCCAGCAACCCTCAGTGACCCCCTGAAGTGCTAGGATGGCAAGATTATAAGTATGTAAAGGATCATATCTGACTTGTTATGTGGATGCTGGAGATTTTTTTGCTCAGCAAACACTCTTATCCATTGAGCCAACTCCCCATCTCCTGTACACACGGTTGTTATCTGGCAAGACCAGTTAGAAAAATGCTATGAACAAAGAGTGGAAGGTTGAGGAAGTGCCTAGACTAGGCCTGCCTTATTCTAATCAACTCAGGAGCCCCACAGTATTTTGTTCACATGTTTCCTTTACCTGAAGGAGCTTCATCTTCCTCCCTACAGCCAATAGTATGTGATTATTTCTTGCTCTTGTTCTAATGTTGCCTGCATGCAACTCATTCTGATATGCTAGAAAATCAACAGAAATTCATTTTTTTTTCTATAGCCTGGAGTGACCGAGTGATGCATTTGTACAAGTGTAGTATATGTATGTGCTCACGTGCATGTGAATGCATAAGTGCATGAGCACATAGTTCCTGAGATGTGGAGGCCACTGGCTTATGTCAGATGACCTCTACAGTTGATCTCTACCTTTGGATAATAAACCCAGTGCTCACCATTTGGCTGACCTGGCTGACCAGTGAGCTCTGGATACTCATTTGCAAGGACTAATTGGGAATCTTCACTATGGTTAGCAGAATGTTGATCTATGAGAAGCAAGAAGACAGTTTACTTCAACACTATTCAGTAGCCGGTATTGCTTTGAACTTCAACAGCCTAACCTCTAGTAGTTTATTTTAGTCATAGTTAAATGCAGCACCATTTGGGAAAAAAAAAGTTCCTGGTAACAAATTCCCGTCTGCACAACAAAGATTAAAACATGACTACAATGAAAGACATTGTAAAGTACAAGTAACATCTTGCATAAAGATGGGTTCTCTAGAATGACTGAGAAAACAAGCTAAGATAAGGGTCTGGGGAAGGATCCAATATGGCCTTGCCACACAGATAGCACAAAGGTTACCAGGCTATTAATCACATCTGCTTCCTCCATTTGAAGAGATAGCCCTGTGTTTTAACATTCCCACCATGAGACAGGTAGGAAAAGTGCTTATGTATGAGTGCCATGACCTCCATGCCTCCTACATGACTTCACTGAATTATTGGCCCAACTGACACTTGAGTTGTTTGAGATCTGTAATAAACAGAAAATAAACAGATCTATATTTGAAAAAATGATCCTAAGGATCCCACATGGTGCGGGAGTAGTGGCCCACATGTGTAATCCAGTATTTGTAATGTAGAGGAAGGAAGCCTGTGCTACATAGTGAGACCCTGTCTCAAAAATATAAAATAGACAAACTCTTAGTTGTAGTCAGAAGTCTCTACCCTATGCTAATTTAAAAAAAGAAGAAAAGTGGAATGGCTTTTTATGTCTCCTTGCTGCTAGGAAAAGTATTCCTTGATGCAATTTAGAAAAATGGGCACTATCCAGGAAAAAATAAATGCGCACATAGGCCTGTAGGGTGTTCATCACATTATTAACTATGTCAATGATTTAAAAATTCAGACCCAAACCACCTGAATGCTTAGCAGAATAAACAAATTACATGACTCTCAAGACAGTTCAGCAACTAAGAGCACTTGCTACCAAGCCAAGACCTGCCTTCAGTCCCCACAACCCAGCTGGTAAGAGTACAGACCTGGCCTTGTCCTCTGTGCTGTGGCATGAATACATCCACATACATACATGCAAAATCAATAAGGAACCATAGTAAAGCAAATTATGCCACACAATCAAGCTATAGAATTCTATGAATACCAACAATGAATAATCTGTAACTGGCAATTCAGAGAAATCTCAAAAAGCAGATATTGCAAGAAAGTAAGTTAGAACAAAACTTTTATGCTATGAATATACATACATGTATCTCAACAACTCACTTCCCACCATGAGACAGGTAGAGAAAGGCTGGAAACTTAGAGGGACTTCCATTAAAATTCATATCCCTCTGTCTTACGAGTATCTATGGAAATGAAAGCTACCAGCTATTTCTGCCATTTGAGTGTTCATATGTGATTTCTAAGTGCCCTGCACAGAAAGTCTCTAAAATATCACATGCACTCCACAGGCAGGCTGCAAACCAACAGAATGATGGCTGGGTAAAAAGGAACTCATGCACGCAGAATATTTTTATCTTTAAAAAATTACATTCATTCCTGAAATAGTATATTTGGAGAGAAGCTTTTCTTGAATGATGGTAGATTGAAGGCTGTGTCTAAAAATAGAGCTGCAAGCTTTAATAAATGAAAATTAGGGTCCTAATCAGTGCTTTATGGGCTCAGTACTGATCATATCAGTCACTGCTTTAATTAATATTGGCCACACCTCTTTCCATTCTCTTATACTATTTGCTTGTTGGGTTTTCATGATGATTCAATCAGCAGCATCACCATCACCATCATCATTACTACTATTATCAGCATCATTACTATTCAAATCACCTCAATCAGCATCACCACTACCACTAGTACCACCACCTTCCACCTTCAGCATCTCCATGATCACCATCACCACCACCATCATTACCACTATCATCAGCAGCACCATTACCGTCAACATCACTTCAATCAGCATCACCACATCAAGACATCATCACCACTGCCACCTGAAACACATGCCTTCCTAAGTCCTAAGATAAGGTCTGTATGAATATCCCACTTAAGGAATGCATGTTGCTGCCACAGGATCTTTGTCTTACCCTAACATTACCCTCTGCCTATTTCCATCATTACAACCCTTTCTGCTGGTTGCCTTTTCCCTTACTGCACATCCAGGTACTTGTTTGTCTCCGTTCACTCAAGACAAGCGAGTCTTTGTATGAAGGGATGTACCTAGTGTTTCATTCATGAATCTCTAGTGTTTGGAATTAGACCTTGTACACCAGAATGCACAATAATTATAAACTAAGTGTATGCACAACTAATTTGGCTCTGTAACTCTTTGTGCTGGTGCTATTAAATGCCCTACACATTTAAACAATGGAGACGCAATGTGCTAAGTAATTCACCTATATTTGTTCCGCTTGTGAGTCATAGGGACTAAAATTCAAAGTCACTGTGCCTCACACTAAGGCCATTTGTCCAACAGCTTCATTTTGCTATCTGTCATTTGCTGCGCATTTTGATGGTCTCATGTGCCTTTTTTTTTTATTTTTTGCATAGCACATCTTTTTCATACTATCAAATCATCATTTGTTTAATTCCTTGAATTCACCTTTATAGCACGTAATTATGTCTCATTTAGGATCATTTATCTTTTGCATATGCAAAGACCTCCTCCTACTTCAGACTGGGCTGATGTCAGCCCTCTGTAGCTCATGCTGGGCTGGCTCCAGGCATTGTCTAGGCTCAGAAGCCCTGATGGTATGTGAAAGCAGGAGGCCAGACTTCAAATAGGAAGCATTTCCAGGTGACCCATGGAGCAGCATTATCTCTGCAATGCATGCAGCATCATGCTGCTTCTAATAGCATCTAATGACCTTGGGTTCTGACCAGGTGCTGCCTCGTGACCCACACTCATTTGTCACTTTCTACATTGCTAGATATTGAAATAACAAGGCTGAGGGAAAGGCAACGGGCCTCTCCTGGATGTCTGGAAACAGAAACGCATGAAACGTTTACTCTTCTAATTCTCTTTTGTTTGTTTTAGGATACCAGGGCCAGCTTTGAAGTTAAAAATAAAACAACTATTGATAGAAGCTGAGGTGGTCACCTTTTATAGTAGAGCCTCAGGTCTGGATGAGTCAATGAGAAAAGACCTGCTTGGTTATATGCAAGGCTGGCCAGTGGGCTGGTGAATTCTGGGAGGCTTTAATTGGGGTGTGCTATCTGCCCTCATGGCTTTTTTTGTTTTGGTGCAGAGGATGAGACCCAGGGCCTTATACAAACTTGGCAAGTATGATACCACTTAGCCTCAGCCCAGCCCCATCCCCTTTGATGGAGCCCATTTTTATTGCCCAGCTAGTCTTACTGTAGATCTTGTGATGAAGTTTCCTATGGATGCTATGAATCAAATTTGGGTCCTTTGGAAGAACAGCAAGTGCTCTTAACTGCCGAGCCTCCTCTCTAGTTTCCTTTATTTGCTTACAAAACACTTCTTTGCTCTGTATCCCAGCTGGCCTTGAATCACTACGTATTCCAGGCTTCCATTAAACTGTGACAGTCCTCCTGCCTAAGACTTTTAAGTCTCAGAATCACAAGTTCAGGGATGACAAGTATGAGCTACTATGATGCTTATACTTCCCAGGATGTAGGATCCTAAGACATGAAGGTCTCCATCTTGGCAGGTGTGTGTGTGTGTGTGTGTGTGTGTGTGTGTGTGTGTGTGTGTGTGTGTGTGAGAGAGAGAGAGAGAGAGAGAGAGAGAGAGAGAGAGGAATAAAAATTCTGTGTTTAATACTTTGTACCACAGCCTTGGGAGGCTTTTACTTTCATATGGCAATGAAAATAAGCCCTGAGTTAATTCTGCTTTAAAATTTTAGAATCAAAATAGTATCTATCTATCTATTTATCTGTCTATCTGCCTGTCTGTCTAACTATTGTCCACCTCTATAGTTAACATTTTTGAATTGTCAATTTAATTTATTAATAATACTTTAATAAATAGAAAGTAAGGTCATAGCCTTTCCCTGGGGACTCTATGCTGATAATTTCTGCTGTGTTCTCCTGTTCCCTTAGCTCTGCATTGATTTTCAAGACAAGGAAGATAGAATTTTCTTCTATATTGGGCACCTTGAAGCTAATGCCCAAGAGGAAAGTGGAAATTCCCCAGGAAGGGTTGGAAAAATAACTCAGTTGGTAAGGCCTTTTCCATGCAAGCATGACTACCTGAGCTTGATTTCTAGAAGCCAGATGAAACAGACAGGTGTGGTGCAAAATGCTAATAATCCCAGTGCTTGGAAGAGAGAGAGAGAGAGAGAGAGAGAGAGAGAGAGAGAGAGAGAACAACCCCTCAGGCTCACTGGCCAGCCAGGTTAGCCTACGTGGTAAACTCCAGGTCAGTGTGAGACTCTGTCTCAAAGTGAACAGTGCCTAAAGGAATGACATTCAAGGTTGACATTTAGGCTCTACATGTATCTACACACACGCACTCACACACACATTCTCTCTCTCTCTCTCTCTCTCTCTCTCTCTCTCTCTCTCTTCACAGATCCCCACATAGAATATTGAAAGACAGGATACTGCTAAAAAAAAAAATACATGCTAGTATCCAATGATCTTTTTCCATGACCTTAGTCATGGGCCAAATGATCTACAATACTGTGCACATATTCAGGCACAGCCACATGGATACTGTCTTAACTCCTTTTAAAGAATAAGTGAGCCGAGGCTCACAGAGCATAAGAAATTTACTCTATACAAATGGCAGAAAGGCACTTGAAAAAATGCTCAACATCGATAGTCATCAGAGAAATGCAAATCAAAACAGCTTTGAGATACTACCTTATACCTGTCAGAATGGCTAAGATCAAAAACACAGATGACAGTCTATGCTGGAGAGGATGTGGAGCAAGGGGAACACTCCTCCATTGTTGGTGGGAGTGTAAACTGGTTTAGCCACTCTGGAATGCAGTATGGTGAAACTGGGAATCAATCTTCTCAAGGATCCAGCAATACCACTACTGGGCATATACCCTAAAGACACACATTTCACATCCTAAAAGCATTAGCTCAACTATGTTCATAGGAGCATTATTCGTAATAGCAAGAACCTAGAAACAACCTAGATGCCTCTCAACTGAAGAATGGATTAACAAACTGTGGTACAGCTACACAACCGAGTATTACTCAGCAGTAAGAAAAAAATTATATCCTAAAATTTGCAGGCAAATGGATGGATTTGGAGAATATCCTCCTGAGCAAGGTATTACAATTCCAGAAAGAGAAGCAGGGGATGTACTCACTCATTAATGGATTTTAAGCAAAAGCATTCTTATTTCATTGAATGATGATTGGTGAATAAAGTGAATAAAAACACACACACAGAAAAAATTATAAACAGTAAATGAATTTTGATTAGTGTTGTGGGTACAAACAGTCAAAAAAAAATGAAAGAAAAAAGGAAATTTACTCTACATTGAAAACTGACTCCAGAGTATATTCCACCTACTTTATATGGCTTTCGTTATTGGAGCAGTAATTTTCTTTCACTTAGGAAAACTAGGAATATATATAAAAAAAAAATCAACAAAACATGTCAGCCACAAGACATTGAGGATAGAGTCCCATGTCTCTAGTGGGTTTTAAACTGAGATGTTGGAGTGTATCATTGGAGAGCTGCTTCCAATCCTGGTTCATAGGCTGTGAGTGTGATGCTCTGCCATCTTCAAGCCTTCAGAGCATGCTCTTACAGCCCATCAAAGGCTATGCCTCACACAGATATGTATACTTCTAATTTCCATCAGTAAAGACTACGTGATTTATGTAAGTCGTACAAGTACTCTTTGTATGTTTCATTCTCTTAGAAATTTCCCGTAGTTGTGAATGCCATGGTGTATTTCCTTGAGCATGTATCAGCTTTGAATATCTCTGATTATTTCCTGTGGGAAAATGTCTCAATGAGGATGGTTGACTTAAAAGTGAGGTCCTGTATTATCTGTATCTGCGTCTCTGTGTGTAGAAGTTAGAAGAGCCCTTTTAGGGGTTGGTTTTCTCCTTCCACCTTGTCAAGGCAGGATCTTTTCTGTTGCTTCTCCATGCTCTATGCCCTAGGCTAACTGGCCCCTATGCTTCTGGTTGATTTTTCTATCTATAGCTCGCATCTCTTTGTAAGGGAACTGGGATTGAAGATGTTCACCATCACATCCAGAGTTTTATTTTAAGGACATGTTTATTTTCTGTGTTTGTGTATGTGCCCGAGTACATGTGTACCACTTGTTTTTAGTGCCCATGGAGGCCTGAAGAGGACACTGGATCTCCTGCAGCTAGAGTTACAGGTGTTGTGTGCTGCCTGTTATGGGTTCTGGGATCCAAACCTTGGTCCTCTGGAAAAGCAGCAAGTGCTCTTAACCATTGGGCCATTCATTCAATCCCAACATCTGGGTTTTAAACACACATTATGCTGGTTAAATTCAAATCAAGCTTTTGTGGGAAATGCTTTTGCTCACTGAACTATCTCCCTTCAATAGCAGGGGCCATTATAAGGCTTTTGTTATTACATGGAGACACAATGTTTGAGCTCTAGACTACAATTATAAAACAGAAACAAACAGCAACATTGCCAGTTTGAGAAGTTAAGCTTATTTTGCAGCTGGCTCAGTGGGTAAAGTACTTGCTTAGTTTGATTCCAGCACCCATGTAATAAACTCAGTTACCTGTAATCCCAGCTTTCCATGGACCTCAGGGTCTAGTGAGAGGTCTCAAAAACAAAAACAAAAACAAAAACAAACAAACAAAAAAAACCTCAGGGCTGTGGGCTGTCTAGAGTTCCGCAGGTAAAGGGGTTTACTGCTAAACTTGACCATCCGAATTTGATCTCTTGCACCCACATGGTAGAAAGAGGGAGCTGACTCTTACAAGTTGTCCTCTGAGATTTGCACACATGCCTTGGCACATATGCTAACCCAACCCCCCTTAGATAAATAAAGGTTAAAAAAAATAAAAATAAAGTGGAAAGCAATTGAAGGGAACACTGGACATTGACCTCTGACCTTCATATATACTTGCATATAGACACTGGTACACATGCACACACATGAGCAGAACATATTCACATACACATAAAAAATTTATTCCGTGTTTTAATTTGCTGTTTTTATGCAATCTTGGATAAAGATCGAGAATTTATGTTTCTCTGACGTTTCTTTTGTAAATCAGCTAGTCAGCCCTTTTTCTACCTGTGTCTTTGGAGAAATGTTTTTTCCTCATGATGATGGGAATCTATTTTGTTTTAGGCATAGTAACTTTGCAACAGTCTTACAAGTATTTTTATCCCATTGATATATTCCTGGGGTTTTTATTCATGATGTTTTGGATGAATAAATACTCAAAATGTTTGTGAAGTGTGACACAGGAGAAAGATGCTTCTGTTTTTTCCTCCAGAACCCTTTCGTTTGCTGGGGTGAACCAAATGGATAAATGTCCATCTATAATTTCATGCAGCTCAATTCTTCTCCCATAGATTGTACTCAGTGAGTGAGTCTGGATGAATGGCCTCAGGCATAAGTGTTCAGTGTACTCATGCGCAATTCAACCAGTTGTTCTCATGTCCTTTGCTTAATTTTAATTTTCCCTAGCAACTGGAAGCCAGGCGTACCTGTGAGCTTTATATTCTCTTGCTTTTTGTCCGCGGTTTGCCATTTCAGTTTTGATCTGCACTTTTAACATTTTATGACACATGTTTGTCTTCCCATAGAACATTCTTTTTTCCAAACTTTCTGAACTATCTTTAGCCTGTCGGTCTCTCCTCATGTATATGTATAATGGAAGGCAAATTTTCCCAGCTGTTGAAGCATCTCTTAAAAAGAAACTGTGATGATAAGTGATCACATGGCTGTGTGGAAGGACCCACAGCTTTTCCTTTCAGTACAGCAGCACAGTCTTAGTCTTGTACAATGTTTCTTTTTGTAGGGTCTGAGTGGTTGTCATTAAGTCTTCCTTAGACAGTGTTGGCTACAGCTGTCAACTTGTATATTCAGCTTGCCATTGCTAGGCTTTAAGGAAGTTTCTTTGTGTGTCTATGTGCAATTTCATGTGTTTGCAGGCATGCTTGAGCCACATGCAGGTGGAGGCCGAGGGCAGCCTTGGGTGTTATTCCTTGATCACTGTTGGGTTTGTTGTTTTGATTGTTGTTATCTTTTTCAAGACAGGGTCTCTGTGTAGCCTTGGCTATTTTAGAACTCACTGTGTAGACGAGGCTGGCCTGGAACTCACAGAAATCCGACTGCCTCTGGCTCCCAAGTGCTGGGATTAGAGGTGTACAGCATCACTGCCAGTATTTTTTGTTTTGTTTTGTTTTGTTTTGTTTTGTTTTGTTTTGTTTTGTGGGGAGGATCTCTCACTATCCTGGAGTTTACCAAGTAGACTAGGCTGTCTGGCCAGTGAGCCTTGGGGACCAGCCAGCCCATGTCTGCCTTCCTCCCTCTGTGCTCATGAGGCTGTAAGTACTGAGCGTCAGCTCTTAGGCCCTAATCACTTTACTGACTGAGCCATCTCTTGAACTTTTTCCTCCATTTTTGGAGATAAGCTCTCACTAGTTATCCCAGCATAGCCTTAAACCCATGATCCTCCTCCCTCAGTCCACAGAGTTCTTAAAGTACAGATGTATATGGCCATACTTGTCCCTAAAATCTTTTTATGTGATAATTTTTTGATCCAGATTTTTACTTAACATAAAATATTTGTTTTTCTAGAAAATCTGCCTTCTATATTTTAAGCTTTATTAACATGGTATGAAGCATAGGATATTCTTTTAAAAACCATTTATTTCCTCTGTGTGTGGTGGGGATGGGGTATGCATACCGTTGCATGAATGTGGAGAGCAGAGGAGAGCCTGCAGAGGTAGGTGGGTCCAGGGTCCTACTGGGTCATTAGGCTTGGTGGCCTTAACCTACTAAGCCATCTTTCCAGCCCATGTATTTTTAAAATGAAAGTTTATCTTTAAGATTTATGGGCTTTTCCCATTCTTGTTTAGCTTAATTGGGATTATAAGCCTAGGTACCCATCATATTTTATTTTTTTACATGTCAAGGCCCACTTTTCAAAATATTTTTAGTATATATTTTTGTGTTTATCATATTCTGTACACTATATTTTCCTATTTTATTTCCGTTCCCTTTCTAATTTCTTGAATTGATCTTTTATTTTATTTTAAATGTGTATGATGGATTAAAAAATACATAAGTTAATGTCAACTAAGCAACACACACACACATTGTTTTGATTTTCTCAGCCTGCAAACCAAAAGCCTTATTAGACCTTACCTGTTTTTGGAAGTCTTTTAATATATAAATTGATTCAAACATTACTGGTTGTTGGTGAGTTGTACTGTGCTGGAAGTGGAGGTCAGGGATCATTTGTGTGGTATTGGGATGTAGTAAAACCTTCCAGATGTCCCAATCCACCATTTCTGATGATGTTGCATGAGCTCCCATTGAAGGTGGAATACTGCAAGGACCATCATCATGTCAAGGCTGTGTGATCATGTCAGTCATGTAAATCCCAACACCTCGTCTAGAATCTTGTGAAAGTTTTTTTCTGGCTATTTTCCCAACAATAAAAAACATATAGCAAAGACCTTCCTTTCTTTGAATCTGAGCTGATTTTCTTTAGCATATGTCATGCTGCTCCATCTTGACAGGTCAGATATTAACATTTCTTTGCAAGGTGTCCTTTGTCTGTAAGAAGTTCACCTCTGTTAAAATAGCTCTTACTATTTTATTCTGATTTTAAGTTAACATTGTAGCTGTCACCTTCAAATATGAAGTGGCCTGGTCTCCCTTTACCCCCATCTTTCTTCTTTAACTTTTATGTGTTTCTCAAAGATGTCATAAGTCCATTCGTAATTTATGACTCCGTCTGGAAGTCTTTTACTTCTTAAAAGAGAATTAATTTCTATCTTCAGTGTTGGTTGACTTGTGGCATATTGATAGCCTAGCATCCTTTATGCTTTTATGGCTCCTTAATATTTACAGCATTTGCTACTTAGGGTGTGTGTGGGTGTTGCAGACATATGATTATATACATATATATAATATGTCTGAATTTATCAAAATACATTTTACAATGTTAAAAAATAAATATTATTGAATATGATTTAAATAACCTGTAGTATTTTTTATACTGTTTCTTATGTGTATAACTCCATTGCATAGTACAAACATTTTAAAGCATTGTCTCATTTTTCTTATATTTATAAATTAAATTTTGTTTAATTAGAGAAGTGTTTCAAATTAATTTTTGTGAAGTTCTTTGTCGTTTGGACTCTTTATATCAGCTGTGATATTTATTATTTAGATTTCATACTTCATTTAAAAAATGCCTATTTATAACCTATCGACTAAGCTGTGTGTCTACAGAGACGCACATTTGCCTTGTTTCCTCTATTGCCTGGCGTATTCTCCTTGGCTTTCTTCTAAGTGGCTCTTTAGCCACATTTATACCCTTCCTCACTGAGTGCTTATGACATTCTTTCTTTAAGCCCAGAATTCATATTTTCTCAGGAAATAAACACATCATTTCCCATTAATTTATTATCTTACATATGAATGCATGTATAATTTTTTATTGTTTTTTTATCTAGTTGAAGTTTTTATTTGTTTGCAATACTATAATAAAGAACTTTAATTCAGAAAAGTTTTTCTCGGTTATACTTTTTTGTTGCTGTCGTTGTATGTTTTTTAAGACAGGGTGTCTCTATGTAGCCTTGGCTGTCCTGAAACTTACTCTGTAGACCAGGCTGGCCTTGAACCCAGAGATCCTCCTGTGTCTTTCTCTCAAGTGCAGGGTGTGTGCCACCACTGTCTGGCCTTAAATTTGTCTTTAATGACTGATTCTTTGATATGTGCTTCCATTATGTTAGGAACTACAGATATCTGTGTACTCACTTCCTACCTTGTCCTTCTGCATTATACCCTGTCGGATTTTCCCCCCGTGCATTTAAGAATTATGTTTCAAGTTGGTCTTTTACATTGTGCATCTGGCATTCTGCATGTCCATCTCTACCCTTTCCACTGGTCTTCTTCTCAAGGGCAGTCACACTGCTCACAATTGACCTTTGAACAAAACTCCTACTATAAAGTTAGGTGTTTGCTTTGATTCTACTTGGTTCTCTTTAACTTAGTTTACTCACCTCTTAGACTTTGGGTTTAGATATATTTAAGGCCTACCTTTGTAATTGTATTTTGTACATTTTTGTATTTCTCATTATTTGTGTCAACATTTATCTTCTAATTCTGTAATTCATTTTTGTTCTCCTCATTTGCTGCTCATATCTGAGTCTGAACTTTTTTCTCCTTCAGTTTCAAAATCATGGATGATATCCTTGAGTTGGAAGACCTTTGGCCAGCCAACCTCTTTGTTTCTTAGAAGTGTTCTTTTGCCACTGAATCCATCCATGTCCCCACCCCATGTTCTAGGTCGACTCATGACTGAGCTATGAGAGGGTTTCCTTGGCATGAATTTCATTCTCAGATGATCTCTGTGCCTTTAGGTGATGACTAGACCATACCTCTCAGTCTGAAATGCAAGCTTGGTCTTAAGGCCAATGAATGACCCAACAGCCAGACAGGCAAGGGGAAGCTGGGGTACTGGATCACCTCTGCTTTTCCCTGTTGTGGATGATTTTTAGTCAGTGATGGGTGAGATCACTGCAAAGAGGCAGCCTTCTGACTCTGGATTTCTCTAGGATCCAGGCTTCACTACTTGCTGCCTGAGGATCTGTGAATACATTCCTTTGACACACAACCCAAATATGGAAAAAGACATCCCCATTCAATGAGACAGCTCCAGTTTTAAGTGCTCAATGTTTGGTCCTTAGGCATGATTCTCAAACTTGAGCTACCCAAATGCTGATGGCCCAGAGTCCTCCTTGCTTCCCTGCCTGCTCTCCTCTCAAGCCTCTGTTCTTCGAGGTAGGGATTGCACTCCCTTGACTCTCCTTTTTGAGATAGAGAATCTAGAGTCACATTTCTGCTCTTGCTTTTTCTGTGATCATTTCTGCACATGGCTTCATGTTAAAAACTTTGTCCCCTATTCTTATATCCATGTGGTTCCAAAGTACTATTAGAGTCAGGACTCAAAGCTCAGAGTGAGATGTTTATGAAATACAGCCCAAGAGTCTTGAGAATTCACAGAACCCTTGATACAGCCCTCTTGAAAAATGAACTCCCCCAGGACACTTAGTATACAAAGTGGTTTATGGAAGGTAGGCTCATGCTCAGATTGCCAGACACACAGCATTTATACAAGGAAGCCACACCTGTAACTCTGTAATGGTCCTCAGGAGTGTCATGCTACCCGGCCCAATTAGGTGCAAAAGCATGCCAGCAGCAGCAAACTGCTCCGCCCGCAATAATGTTTATGATTCAAAGTGTGGCCTGATTCACCCTTTGCACTTTTCCTTGTGGCCTTTGCAGCTGGGTTCTGGTTGTTCAGCAGATAATTGCTTCAGCCCAGAAGCCTCAGCAAACCTCTCAGGCCTTTCTCTTACTGGGGACAGCAAGAATGCCAACATATTTTTACAGAGACAAAGAACAATAGGATCACATGTCTTTGAGTAAGAGTGAACAAAACAGCTCTCTCCACATCGGAACACAATGCAGTCAAAGGACAAAACAAGACAGAGGTCAAGTGTCTGCAGACAGTGGGAGGGTCCTGGGCTTAATAAACCCAGCAAAGGCTTAGGCAGTATGCTATGTTTTCTTCTTTCTCACTGGTGGAGAGGCGATTATTGTCAACAAAAGTGACTTAGAATAAGAGATGGTTTAAAGTACATGATGTACATTGCTTGTTTGCGTAAGTGGAGGGTGTGTGTGTGTATGTATGCTGATTTGACTGCTTGCAAGAAAGTCAAGATTGTTTGCTAGGCACGGCTGCAGGAGAGCAGCTCTGGGTAGATGATTGTTGGTAGATGAAGTCAATAGCTCTTACTCTGAAAAATGTTTTCGCATCTTATTCTTGTGTTGTAAACTAGACCCTTCCTAGCCAGGAGTGGTGAGGTACATCTGTAAGTCCAGCACTTAGGAGGTGGTAAAAAACAGGGTCAGGGATTGAGTTCATCCTCAGATATATATCATGATTGATGAGTCTGGACTGTATAAAACCCTACCTCAAAGAACCAAAATAAAAACAATAAAAAAACCCCTAATAATATATCACCATCAACTGATAGCATTTCCCCTGGCAATGAACCATTGACTGGCAGCATTATATTGTGTAGAAAGATTGTGCAGGATGACAGATATAGATTTCAACAATATTGCCATGGTCTAAGGGCCCGTTGTCCACAGATGGGGTGACTTCTGTCTTCTGAGGCTGTGAGCATTTAGACTAATGCATAAATGACGAGAAACAAGTTCTGTAAGTTGCATACCTGTGACTAGCCACTAAACGCATACCTGGGATCTAGTATTTAGAGGCTGAATGTGAAAAATGAGGAAAAAAACTCCATTAAAGATGAAAGGCACAGTTTGCCCAAAGGGACCCTTGATCCTGACTAGTATATGCAGTATACTTCAAGAGTTGGCTTCTGGCGGGTGAGCATGGTAGCTGAGGCAGGAGAGCACACTGGCAGGTGTTTGAAATGTGAGGTCAAAAATGGAGAGGCCTCTCAGACTCATGTTACATCTCAGCATTGACATTGTTTTGGTATTGTAATAAATATAACATCAATAGGTCATTGCCCATGAAATAATATATATTCTTAGAAATTGCGTTTACTTGCTGGGTGTCTGTCTCTTGGGTTCAAAGGTAAAGTTTTCTTAGTGATACTATGCGAAGTGTAAAAAATATATTGCAATTTTTAACTCAGCTTTCACTATGTCTGTGATATGTGATGTCAGATGATTCAGGGCATGTTGAGTACATATCATTGCCATGAGCACTTTACAACAGAATAAGGAGTACAATTTGGGAAACCTTTGTGTAGCTTGCCTCAGGCCTGTACTTTGAGTATCCTTCTGGCCTCCCTATCTGCTTTTTACTGAGAAACAGGGTAGGTGTTTGTTTTGTTGTTGTTTCTGAGGATGACCTTGAACTTCTGATCCCCTCCATTTTCACCTCCGAAGTGCTGAGATTACAGGCATATGCCACCATGCCCAGTGCATGTAGTGCTGAGGGTTTGAACCCATGACTTGCTAGGCAAGTACTCCACTGACTGAGTCATGTCCTCAGCCCAAGAGATTATGTACTTTTTTTTTTTTTTTTTTTTTTAAATTATTTATTTATTTATTTGTTTGCCTTGGTGTTTTGCCTGGAACTGGAACTAGAGACAGTTGTTAGCTGCCATGTGGGTGCTGGGAATTGAACCCGGGTCCTCTGGAAGAGCAGACGGTGCTCTTAACCACTGAGCCATCTCTCCAGCCCCGAGATTATGTACTTTTAAAAGGTACCTAATCAAAAGTTCCAGCAATCTGCGCCCAGAGTTTACCACTGACCATGACATCTTTCCTGTTCCCCTTATACCTTGAGTACTTCTGAATTGGTAGCAAATAGTCTAACAGAAGGAGCAAGAACTTAGACTCAGTAGTCTTTAAAGGCCAGCTCTAGCGCAGTGAATGCAGGCCTAGGCAAGTGTGTTATGTGCTCAGTCATGTTCTAAACGAGACTTCCTGCACCTGTGGGAAAGTCATCCTTTCTATGGCTAGAGTGACAGATCTCCTAAGGTCCATTGCACATTCCAGGTTCTGTAAGGTTATGAATCATAAGACAGAAAACAGGGACATGTGAAATAGACTTTATTGTTGTCATAAAAAATAAGAGACATGAGTGAGTGAACCAGACACACAGTTCATGAGACACTTGAGCGATAGTGTGCCACCTGGTAATTGGGCATTAGTGGAAGCAGATTGTATATGGGAGTATTATTTTTGTCACATTTACACCATTACAACACATTTATTGCTTGCTCTGGTTTGTTTTCTAGATCTGCAGTTAGACTATGTGCATATTTTTTCTTACTTCCTCCTGATATATATTATACACCGTGCATGTATTGTATTTCACATATGGTGCAGAAATGCCCCAAGTCCATATCTAAGAGTTGAGCTTTCCAGTTAGTAACAAGTCATGTGAAAAGGTTTCTATTCTATTTCTCTCTTCAGGAGGTGCTCTTCTTTTGCTTCAGTGCAGGGGATCCAGCCCTGGGTCTTGCATATGCAAGTGTTTTGCTGTGCAGTAACATCCTCAACCTTTGGAGAGGGTCTAGGAACAGTTTGGTTTGGTGCGTATTGCTGCATTCCCATGTTCAGACCTGGGGCAGGAACTTCACCAAGTTCCTCCTCTTACAAGTCCCTAGCCTGAGAGGTTCCATGTCCCATCCCACCATGCCTCCACTCTCAGACATACTCATGATGCCAGCCTGGAACATCCTGGCAGAGATATAGTAATCGCAGAACTGGATCCTCTGTCCCTCATTCCACCTCCTGCTGTGACCCAGAGAGACCCTTGGGGATGGGAACATCTCTGTGAGTCATCTTCTATAAACTTACTATTTATTTATCTTGTATATGAATAGGGAAGTAGATGTCACAGGGTACATGTGGGAAACAGAAGAACTTATGGACATTGGTCCTTTCCTTCTACTGTGTGCTTTCCAGGTGGTTGAACTCAGATCATTAGGGCTCATGATAAGCGCCCTCACCCAATGAGCATTTTTTCATCCCTGCCTTCAGTGTCTCTTGCTTCTAGGTCCCCACCTTCTGTTTCCCCACCAAGCTGCCTCTCTGCTCCTATTTAACCTTCTAGTACTCTCTACCTCATCCCATCTCCCAACCGGATGCTCCCAGCCATACCCTCACCTACCTCTTTACCTCCACCTCTCCCCACCCATCTAAACACCATAGCCATGACCTATGGTTGATTTTTAGAGGGGTTGTCATTCTAGCCCAGGCTAACTTACAACTCACTATGTGCTCCAGGCTGGCCCTAAACTCACAGTAAGGTCCTCCCACTTTGGTTTCTAGAGTGTTTAGATTACTGACATGAGCCACCACTTCTGGCTCATCTGTATGCAGTTTTTCAAATTCAACCTCTGAATGATGCCTAGATAAGCACTAAATGGTTTTTTGTTTGTTTTGTTTCATTTTTATTTACTTATTTGCCTTGGTGTTTGCCTGGAACTGGAACTACAGACAGTTGTTAGCTGCCATGTGGGTGCTGGGATTCGAACCCGGGTCCTCTGGAAGAGCAGAAGGTGCTCTTAACCGCTGAGCCACCTCTCCAGCCCCTGTTTATATTTTTAAATAAACTACCCCTCTTACGGTAGGATTGGGGGACCCATGTTACTTCTTTCTCTTCTTGGTCACATGTTTATCTTTCTTTATACAATGGCCCTTACTTACCCTGCAGGAGAGATGTCTTGATCAAGGAAATGTGTTTTCCACCACTTTCTGGCGGTCAGCATTAATTAAGGCTTTGCATACCCTGCTGTGTGATCATTGACCGTTCCTACTTGATAATTTATAGCTATCTCAAAGTGGGTCCTGGGATGAATGGATGGGGCTGTACCTCCTGTGGAGCAATCCCCAGGCAAGGAGTGGGGAGAAGAAAGGAGATTAGCAGAAGGGATAGAAATTTTGGTAAGATTAGTGCCCAGAATTTAGCAGAATAGCAATACTCAGAACTGTCTATGGGGTACAGGGCTCTGGGGTAGGTTCAAGACTTTTAAAGACTGCTACAGTGGAGCTGTCTCTCCTCAGAGAGGTTTGATTCTGGGGGAGCAGACCCTTAGCAGAAGTGGTCAGTGTTAGTTCCGCGCGTAAAAGCAAGCACACGCTAGCAAGGCCACGCATGGTGTTTATTTAAGAGAAAAGTCCCAGGCGGGTAAAGAGACAGAGGGGCAAGAAAGAAGTCAGGGGACAGAGAAGAAAAAGGGCCGAGCACGCGCTTGCAGCTGCTTTTAAGGGAAGGGGCCTGCACGGGTATGCGTCATGGGTCCAGGGAGGTGCTTTACAGCATGCATCATGGGTCCAGACAGGTGCTTCCGAGTCCGGCCATGGTCTAGGGAGGTGCTTCTGTACTCAGTGCTGCAGGGTTTACGTAGCCATGCCCAGGGGCGTGCCTCCGTGCAAGGTGCATCCCACCTGAGCTGAGGGGCTCAACTAGGGAATGCCAGGAATCCTTACAGTCAGTGCATCCCCATCCCTGGGTTGCTATGATTTGGACTCTTCTGTGTCCTAAGAGTGGTCCTTAAGATCAAGTGACTGGCCGGGATGTATCATTATCTCATAACTAGTGCATCAACCACATCCACATCTCTTCTAATTTGTGAGTGAGTAAGACACATTCAGGTGCTGTCTAAAACATGAACCTAGTTGTTGATTTCAAAGCACTTCCATCCTCCTGGCAGGCTTTAACATGAACTTAAATAAGCTTTTTGAAAGTAGGGAGCATGACTTTCCCTGTTTACCATTCAGAACATCCGATGTCTGATGCCAAAAGTTAAAGAACAGGGAAGCATTTGATGTTTCACTTTAGCTTTAAAAATTAAAGGTTTAAAAGTAGCTTTTTTTTTTTTAAGAAGCAAAACAATAAACAAAGTGTATTCCTAAGAAAACAATGGAGTATTTCAACACTGCTAATAGCATGGGAGGTTGGGAGTGGTGGAGAGGAATTAGAAAGAGACCACTGGACTTAAGGGGGAACCTTTGGAGAAAGGGAAAAGCAATTCTAGGTAAACCTCACTTTCCGTTTTAGTCTGCAAAAGACAGAGGGTGCCCATCCATCCACTGGGGCCAGAATGTGGGAGGCCTGTTGTTTGCCAATGCTGAGCACACACAAGGCAATTCACTATGTGGATAACAGGGTAACAGTGCCTCAGCTCCGTTGGCGTGGATTGGGGAAGCTGTACGATTTACAGCTGGGGAACCCTGAAATGCACGAGGATTTTTCACCAACTGAATAGATTCCACCTGCAAACAAAACAAACCAAAGTGAGTTTTGTACTTGCATTTCCGGTGAGTCACAGAAGGGTAGATATTATGTACCTGGCCAGCTCTCTGGCTTCATCCTGTTCTAAAGCTATAATGCCAGTGTTTGTATGTAGGGAGGGGAGGCGGGAGTGATGGTTTTTGGCTATGTTGCTGGAAGACTAGGCATAAATTGGAAGCCTCTGGCAATCCTGCCCTACCTCCTGTCCTGTGACCTGCAGGCACATGTCTTTCTTGGTGTCATGATGATTCGGGGTGAGTAATTTGTGCTCTGATTCTCCTTATGGTGAAATATTAATATTCTGCTTATATATTAAGGTGGAAGGCTTGGGCCCTTTTTGGACTCCTAGAGTAATTGCATAAATAAGCAAAAGGGATTTGCTTTAATCTTATCTCACCTGGCCTAGACTTTCAGCTTTCCAAATTGTATGGAGATTGTAAAGAAAGGCAAATACAGGGGCCAGTAGACCCCCCAGGGTGGGTCATCTTGTGAGCATCAAAATATATGACTTCAGTGTGCAGGTCTCACTAAGCCCTCAGAAAGATGCCAACATTTCGCTCTGATTGGCGTGTGCATTCAGGCTCCATGGAAAGCTGTTCCTGATTCATAGCTTAGAGGTGGTTAAGCTTGTGAAGTACTTCAAGGCCATTACTCTCATTCATTTATTCCAGACAAACAGTTGTTGTTGAATGAATGGTGACTTTGATTTAAAAACACCACCCAAGCATAAAACACTGGCAGCCTGCAGATAGCAATTTTTTGATTTGCACTCCTAAAGGAACTTCATTAGCAAACTCTCATGAATCTTGAACCTCTAGGAGAATAATCCCTGCCTTTGTTGGAGTTTTAAATTTAGAATAATCAGACAATAGTGAGACATTCTGTTCAAAGCATTCCTTTTAGGCTACCCATTTATTATACCCACCCTTAAGAGAAGATGGATTTGATTCGTGAGGAACGTTCACTCGGGGGATTTTTTGCATAGCTAATACCAGGGAAATTTTTTCTAAAAGTTGTGTCTGCTGCTTAATATTATTAGACAGGCAACTTTTAATTATCTGTGCTAATGTGGTGTAATCAGTGGTGTGTATACTCCAGGATAGTTTCCAATGGCATTGGAGAGCTCTGTATGATGCTTTTGGTTTTGTGTGTGTGTGGTTTTGCTTAGATATTAAAATTACATTGCATTCTTTGTAAGCACAGTTCACA
Organism: Sigmodon hispidus; assembly: GCA_004025045.1. Taxonomy (NCBI): domain Eukaryota; kingdom Metazoa; phylum Chordata; class Mammalia; order Rodentia; family Cricetidae; genus Sigmodon; species Sigmodon hispidus. The sequence continues at coordinate 91,075 of PVIH01005752.1, read as the reverse complement.
TAGATAGATGGTAGACAGGAGAGGAAGGGTCAGCTAGCATCCTACAATTTATTAACAGTAACATACAACATGAGTTATCTCAAGGTTATTAATGATTTGTGTATGTTATTAGTATGTGTGCGTGTGTGCATGTGTGTGTATGTGTGTGTGTGCATGTACATATGTGTGGAGGCCAGAGGTCAGCTTCAAATAACATTCCTCAAGACACTATCCATGTTATTTTTTGAGGCAGTGTCTCTATGTGGCCTGGAAACTTGTCAGTCTAGTGGTCAACCTTCAAGCCATCTCAGTGTTGGGGTTCCAAGAGCACCACCCCACCTGGCTCTAAAGTGTGGGTTCTGGTGATGGAACTCAGAACCTCATGCTTGCAAGGTAAGTATTTTACAAACTGATCTCTCTCTCCAGCCCTATTAACTGTTGAAAATAACAGTTAATAATTTGTTGCAGCTTCATAAGAATTAAGACCAAATCATACAGTCACTTTAATGATATCTATATATGATGCATTACACAATTTGAAGGTTGTCTTGTTTTTTGAGACAGGCTCTTAGTATTCATCTCTAGGTACCCTTAAACACTCAGCTGTCCTCCTGCCTCAGCCTTCTGAATGGTGGGATTACAGGCATGAGCTCCCATAACCCATTAAAGAAATTTCCAAAAAGCAAATCTGCTTATTTACCACTCCAGTGATCAATTTAGTGATCTCCCAAATGTGCCCCCTGTAGAATGTGATGAGGGAAGAGAATAAATAATGCTATCTTCATTGAGGTGGTTGTTCCTGATTATTATTGAAATATACCTGCTGTGCTTTATCAATTGAGTTTGTACAGACATACATTCGATCAAGTGCATATATGTGGAGGCCAAAGATGAACTTCAGTTGTTCCACAGGGGAGCTGTACAACTTGGTTTTTTGAGACAAGATCTCTCATTGGAGCCTGAGACTTACTGATTAGGCAAGCAGTGAGCCCTCAGGATCTGCCCTTCTCTGTCTCCCTCACCCCCAGCACATGTGTGCCACCATGCCTAGCTTCTTTCATGGTTGCTGGAGGTCAAACTCAGGTTCTCATGATTGTCTACTAAGCGTGTTACCAGCTGAGCTAGCTCTCTAGACCCTCTTCCTGTTTTGAACATAACAGTCAGCCCTGGGAGCTTCAAATCGGAGTCTTGAAGAGTTATTAGTCTCTTAAGTGTAAGAGCATATTTCTGTATCAACTGACCATGAGGACCTTTCATTTCTTCCTCCCTCATTTCAATCCTGCTGAGTGATTGGTGAGATTGCCTGCTTAGGGCCTTGACAGGCAATGCTGATTGGCTGTTGAAAGCTAGACAAGTGTGGCAGTACAAAGTGTTACAGAGTTTTGGCTTTGGGGTTGGGTCAATCTTGTTAGGTGGGTGGACACCTCTGAATCTTTGGCATCTGGCTAGACGTGGATGCTTGGTAACTTCAGCATTACCTTCTGCTGGATTGCCCACTAGTCATCTGCTAGTCAGAGCTTGGCCTGCCCCCTCCCCTGCAGCTGTCCCTGTGGCACAGCTCTGTCACAGCTGTGTTGACACACCTGGACACTTCCTCCTTCTCAGCTGGACAGCAAGCAAGGGGGTAGGGTGACTCTGGAGTAGAGGCCTATTTCCCTGCAGGACAACCTCGCAGCCAAATGTTGGCATTGCGCAGAGCTTGCCTCACCTTGTTTGTGAACAGATGCCACCTCAGGACACCATTTTGCTGGCCTTTCAGGAAGCCATTGGCTTAATTTAGCCCTCATCTGTTGCCTTATTTAGATCTACTTTGTAATAAGGGAGGGGAAACCAATGTCTGAGTTGCTGGTTGAGAGCAGGACTGGCCATGCATACTTGTTTTATTTTATTGTTTTATTTTGGGACAGTGTCTTTAGGCCCGACTTCGTAGTGAAAAGATGATCTTGAACTTCCCAGTGCTGGGATTCTTGCCATGTGTTACCTTGCACAGCTTATATGGAATTTGGAGTTTCCTGGATGCTAGACAAGTACTCAGGACCATGTACACACTCTTATTTCTAAAATTGAACCTAGCTCCATGCTAACTTTCTGGATAGGCATCAATGTCTCGTTTTATAGCTAATGAACTGAGAATCAAACCACCAAGCTCTTATCTCCCTTAAAAGAATGCATGCATTTATTTTAAATGTTTGAATGTTCCATTCTGAGGAACAGGAGGGGGGATATTGCAAGATGAAGATTAAGAGAGAAAGGAGAAAAGGTGTTGTAGTATGTTTTCCGGGCCCGTTTGGGCCCAGAGGTTCAGACCTGGTCCACAGAGGCTTTTGTCCCCCAAAGAAATGAATCAGACACTTATATTAACTTCATACTGTTTGGCCCATGTCTCATGCACATTACTAGCTAGCTCTTTCATCTTAAATCAACCCATTTCCTGTAAGCTACCCGCCATGTGTCCCAGCCCGTGGCTTACCTGTATTTCTTACATGTTTATTCTTCAGGGGTCGGATGGAGACTGACTAACTCCACTCTCCTTCTACCTGCCTGTCCTCTGATTCTCCACCCACTTCTACGATGCTCCACATAGGCCAAACCAGTTACTTTATTTACATCATACAGAGAGCATTTCCACCACAAAAAGGGAAGAAGAGAAGCAAAGGAGAGAGAGAGAGAAGGAAGGGAGAATCTTGAAATAAAATGACAGCATCTCATTATGGAGTTCCAAGGAGCCTGAGTCATTGGAAGGCTGTGGTCTTGTAAATATGCCACAGCAGCCACCAGTTCCTCCAACCTGTGATGATCTCCATGGCATCAACACTGCTTCCTAGGTCTACTGTTTATTCAGGCTGCTCAATTCTCCTTCCAGCACAGCTCAGAACTCACAGCTTCTGTTTGAAGTCCCTGGCCAGAGACATGCTCCTCCCCATTTAGTCAAATAGTTCCCATAAGGCCTTCTCCCCCACCTTGGGCTTCACAATAGCATTCAGGGGACATGCTTCCTCTTGTGTTGAAACAGCTCTGTGCAGCTTGTTGAGGACCTACAGTGCTCTCAAAGGTAGGAGGCATTCTTTGAGAATACTAGCAAGTAGATAATAGTTTCCTAGATGGGCATTGCTGCTACTCTCATGCCTGGGAAAGGGAGTGATCTGTGAATGCTTGACAAGTCTTAAGGACAAGAGTGAATGTGTGACTGTATCTTACTCTTTTGGCACACTCAAGGCCAACAATCTTCCTTACAATGCTAAGTGAATTCTCTTTCTTCTACTTGGAGGCGTTTATAGCCCCAATTTGCTTCCCTTGACTCTCAGAAGAACAAAAGCTGTATGTCCAGGCTGTTACCACAGTGGGGTGGCTGCTCCCTTCTGCTGCAGGCAAGACTGATGGAGTAGGAGATGGGATGTCACAGGAGCAGTGGGTCTGCCTGGTAGTCTCTGCAGATGACTGAAGGCAAGGGCAGCCATCAAGGAGAAGGCAGTTTGATGTCACTGGGACTTGGTTGGGTGGCCCAGCTTGTTCAAACAGCTCCCTTACAAGAGCTTATGAAGCAATGTTCAGCATTTTGGTGAGCCTAGCTGGCCTGTGGGAAGCAGAGCCTTTGTTGAATTCTTAGACCTGTATTGTCTTTGCAAAGCGATTTCCTGTTAGAAAGGCTATTGGTGGATTTGATGCAGTCTCCAAAAGGTGCTTTGGGTAGGAAATGGATTCTGTCCTCATTTTCCATGAGATTAGCTGGGGAAGGAGGAAAACTCATTAAACCCTTCAATAAACCCCTTAATTCTGCCCAAAAGACAGTCTAGTCTCTGTATAAAAGCCAAGCATACCTCAACACTACATTAGACAACAAAGTCACATGGCAATAGATTTTGTACTTGTGTAAGATAGGTTTATTTAAATAGGACCTTTATATGTCACTGTCACAAGGCTCCTTTACAGTGTGGTGGTTTTAATGTTGCTGACCATGAAAGCTAGTCACCTGATGTCACACGCCCTGTTTCCTCAACAGGTGCTTACACAAGTATCATACACTAAATCTCAGGAAAGGTGGCTTTTATTTCATTTAGGACAGGGTCTCATGTACCCAGGCTGACTTCTGACTTAGTCTTGATTTTTCTCATCCTCCTGTCTCCACCTCCAAGGTGCATATGCATTACTATGGCTGGTTTACCTGGTGCTGGGGATTAAACCCAGAGCTTTGTGTAAGCCAGAGCACTCTGCCAAATGAATTATATCCTCTGCCCCAGGGTGGCTTTTAAAATCACAGTTTTAATAGAAAATAAACAAGGCAATTAAAGCTTCCCAGATAATGCCTGCCTGGCCTCCAGCTCACTAGCCTAAGAAGTGTGGACTAGATATCTATACTCACTCAAATATCTATACTCAGCCCCAGCCAGGTCCTCAGCATTCCTGGAGGAACCTGGGAAAGGAGCCCACCAGGATTGCTTTTCCAACAGCATCCAAGGTGTAAGATCCTTATGTTCTGACCTTGGTTTTATGTAGAGAGAAAATTTTCTCACAAGGCCTATGCCCAACAAAGTGTAATTATAGGGTCTTTAATTTTTGCTTTACTGGGGGCTGGAGAGATGGCTCAGAGGTGAAGAGCACTGTCTGTCCTTCCAGAGGTCCTACGTTCAATTCCCAGCAACCACATGGTGACTCACAACCATCTGTGATGATGACATCTGAAACCCTCTTCTGTTTACTGTATACATAATAAATAAATCTTAAAAAAAATTTTTTTTGCTTTACTAAAATAAAGTCTAACGTGTTTATGTCATCTAATTTAGCTCACTGTTTAGCCTCTCTCTAACAATGGAAACATAAAGGAACAGGGCAAGTTTTCATCAACCTGATATATTTAAATGTTGCTTAGCTTCCCATTCTCAGTGGGCAGTGTTGGACCTAGAACCTCATTTGTCTTAGAATTTTTAAATTTTTATTTATTTTATTTTTTATTTGTTTTGGTTTGTTTGCGGATTATTAGGATAGCATTTCATATATCCCCTGACTGGCCTGGAACTTGTGTTGTAACTTAAAATGTCCTTAAAGTTCTGCTGTCTCTGCCTCTACCTTCCCCGTGCTGGAGTTGCACAGCCATGCCACTGTGCTGGGCTTACTAGAACATCCTTTGGCACCTCCTTAAGAATTGAGGGATGGAGAAATGAAGCTACATGGGACCTGCAGATTTTTCACGCTCAGTTCACTCACTCACTGTCACTGTTCAAAGTGGTAAAATAAACCTATCCCAGCAAGTAACTCATTCGTTAGTGGTGAATAGAATGTAAACTCACTAATGTGAGAAAAAAAGCATAGTATATATTTATAACTTCCCCTTCTTCAAAACAAATACAGCAGCTTCAGATGGCGTCCATCTTCTTGATTCTAAAATGATTGGTCAGTTTGAAAACATATGGGACTTACTGCCGGCAGGAATATATAGACTGATATATTCATTTTGGAAACCATTCTGATGTTATTATGGAACAGTGTATATTCATATACTCCTGGGCTGAACCCCAGGGAAATGTGTGCTTATGTGTATTGCTTCTAATAGACACAGCATGTTTCTAGCAAGAAAAAAAATGGAAGCCAAAAAAATGTGAAAGTCCATCAATAGAAGGGAAATATATATATATATATATTCACACTGCAAAACTGTTAAAAGAAAAACTGACATGAGTTAAATTTAGCAAAGTTTACTTAAGCAAGAAAAAAGGTTCTAGAACCGGGCAGCATTCCAGAACAAAGATGGTTTGGAATTCTCCACCCCACCACATTTACAGACTCTATTTATAGCCTAAGAAAAGGAAGTGACATGAAGGCAGGACTTGATTTGCTACTATGGTTGCCATTGGACTTTGGTAGACATGATCTGATCAGTTGGCAGCCTATGATTGGCCAAACCTTGACTCTTGTAATTGGCTAAGATTTAGTTGCTTGGTTATATGCCTATACTCTACACTTAGATTAGATTCTAACTTGTTTCTACATCAAGCTAGGACACAGTTATATCATGTGCAAAGGCTGAGCTGGACCAGATTTTGTAACACAAGTATAAAGCCAAATTTAAGCCAAACCAATTCAGTTTAACATCACAGTGGAATATTATATAGTGAAAACGAGCAAACTCAAGTCACCTAAAACAAGCTCACTAAATCATAACGAAAACATCGTGGGGATCTAGTTACAAAGAGACTGTACTCAGCATGATAGAATTACTGAAGACATTTTGAAACCTGAGAGTATCTTGGAGTTCTTAACTAGCATGCATGAAGCCCTGGGTTCAATCCCTAGCACCACATAATCCAGATGTTTTGGTGCATGTACCAGTCATCTTATCCCTCAGGATGTACAGGCAGAAGCATGACAATGACAAGAATGGGGACATTCATGTAGTAGCTAGGGATCAGTCTGGGCTACATGAGAACCTGTCTTTAATTAAAATTTAAAACCACATGCATTAGAGAACAATGAATAATAAGCAAAGGGCAGCAGCTTATTCTGGGAAACAAAGCAGTAGGGTAGTTCAGGAAGAAGTGGTGGGATAGTCTTTTCACAAGGGTGTCCAGGGACCTGGCAATCCTGGGTGCTGGGCTTCAGATGTGATATATGTGTTATAGACATTCTTTTACAAGCTTTGAATTCTGTACATACATACAAACACTCTTAAAGCTGTCACATAAGTTATCATTCTCCCATTTTGTTCTCACTTTCTGCCTATTACATAATAGTCTTTATTTTGCATGTGTACATGTACACTCATGTATGTGCATGTGTGCATATTTGGGTGCATGTGTGTGCCTGTGTCTGCAGAGGGCAGAAATCAACCTCCAGTGTTGTTCTTCAGAAGTTATCAGCCTTGTGTTTAAGGAAAGTCTCTCTCATTGGTTCAGTACTAGCCAAGTAGGATAGGCTGGTTGGCTACCAGGCCCCAAGGATCTGCTGGCCTCCACCTCTCCAGCCCTGGGATTATAAATATGCACCATACATGGTTTTTTGTTTTTTAATGTGGTTTCTGAGGGTGTAACTTAAATCCTCCTGAAGTTATACAGCATGCACTTTTACCAACCAAGCAGTCTTGACAGCCCTCATCCTTTCTGGTCATAGCATCTGGAGATCACAGAGAAGTAGTTAGGAGCTGTGATTCCTCAGTGAAGTGCCAGGCTCATTGATGGGAAGAGGTCACCAGGAGAGGCTGATACTGGGAGCTCCATGGAGTGGGTTGCATAAGACAGCAGAACCACTTTTATTCCTACTTAAAGCCTAGAAATTCTTGCAGCGTGGATGAAAGAAAATCCACCAGCACAGATTCCTTGACCTCTCAGAAAAATCTGTATTTATTGTCCCAACAGTGACTAATGCTTCTGCGATGGGTCATTTGCCAAAGATGTTATTATGAAAAGCTTTTGCTTTGGCAGCCCACTGTTCTTTTTTGAGCAACATGTGGCCTTTGGAGCCAGTGAGGCAGAAGCTGGCATGTGTGCAATGATGTCACAGGTACACAAGCAAGCAGATTGTCACAGCCTCAACACTTCAGCCTTGAAAAGTTCAAGGTGGATATGTGAGGACCTGGCACATGTGGGAATAAGTTACAATAAGATAAGAGATGGAAGCTATGGCGGGGGATGCTGCCTGCCTAAATTGTGGACCATTATCTGAAGGGAGGGCCAGCTGGGATTGCTTTCCCACACCCATCTGGCATGCCGGCTCACAGGAATCTACAGTTTCAGTTTCACAGTAGCCAGCGCCCTCCTTTGGCTTCTGCAGGCACCAGGCACACACACTGCACATACATACATGCAGGCAAAACGCACAGACACAAAACAAAGCCAATAAATCTTTAAAGAAAAGGAAAGAATTTTAATCAGTTCAGAAGGGTCCTGACTTCCTCTGAGAACAGCCTTGAATTTCCCTGAAACATCAGAATCAATAGATAGGAGAGAAGGGTTTGTTTCTCTCTTTATTTAATCGTTTTTGCTAAAAATCTTTTTTGTTAAAAAAATTTGTGTGTGTGTTAGGGAGTATTTATCTTTTTGGTGACTTCAGATTGTGTTAATTAGGGTCACAAAGCTGCATAACCACCAGTCTTGTTTCCTATTCACAGGTCCAGGCCTCTTACACTGAATCTCTCTACTGCCACCCTTACTACTCAAGCAAAACCTTCAAGAAAAGATCTGCTGGGAAGAAAGGGACTGCCTGTGGCTTTGCACTGTGATGAAGGCAAATGGTACAGGTGAGGAGGGCTAGAGCCTGTAGCCAAAGTCATTGTCACTTAGTCTTGAAATCTCATGACACTACTGAGCGTACATCACTAGCTGTCTGTGACGATGCCTATGTGGGTATGGGTGTGTGCATGCACACACACGGACAATATATCTTCATATCTACACGTTATCCTTCTACTTATTTTTTGTAGTCTTTTATGAAAAGGAACTGTTGCTTATGTACTTATGTAAAAGTATGGTGTGCATGCTCGTGTGTACGCGCACATGTACTTACTCAGATGTAAGTACAGTGCACGTTTGTACACATGTATGCTCAGAGATTAATATTGGAAATCGCTCTCAGTCACTCTCTGCCTTATATATTGAAGCACTGTCTCTCAACTGGACCCAGAGCTAATGTGACTGGTGTAGCCAACCAGCTTGCTCAAGGGAACCTCTGTCTTTACTTCAGTTGGAATTCAAGTACATTTCCATGCCCACCTGCCTTATATGTGGGTTCAGGGATCTAAACTCTGGTTCTTTATTCTTACACAAAAAGATGCTTCATCCATTGAGCCGTCAGCTCTGTCAAGGCCCTTTTGTTTTCCTTTATTTTTTAGTAGAAGAAAATTTTTACGTATTTTGAGGTAACTAATGTGTGACAAGACAGTGATGAGTAAGGGATTGCTCTGATGGTGACATCCAGCTGTAGAGACACCTGTCAAACAGTAGGACAGTATAATAGAGAATGTCGCCTAATGTTTGTTGACAGTCAACATCATTTAGTGGCAATGTCATTTCTACAATGTAACTTTCCCTGATTATATAATTTTTCAGCAAGCAGACACATCGAAATTTTATTTACTTGATCCTCTTCAGCTGGAATTGAATTGTTTACATATTTTTTAACTTCTGTGCTGTCAGAAAGTTCTTGGAACTATAGTAGTTCCCACTGCTGATGGCTTCCTCAGGATAATTGCCTCTCAGTGAACGCTGAGTGGAAGTATCCTTAGGTTTGAAGGGTTTCGATACATGTTTCTAAATCACTTTCCAATCAAACAGTAGTAGATTCTATTTCCAGAAGAGATATAGAAGTGGATTTCTGTCTTCAAAGTCCTAGATGCCAAGAGCGTTGGCAGCAGAAAGGGTGTTTGCCAGTTATCGAGAAATGACCCGTGTGTGTCCATGTGTGGGGTGTGAAGGGACACGTGTGCACGCAGAGGAGGGGATTCACTTGCAGATCATGCTGCTTTCTAGAACTTGCCTTCTGTAGACAGAAGCACACTCAAAACTTGCCAGATTTGGACATTTGAGAAATAATACTAAATCAAGGAGGAGTATAAGAGCCCTGGGGAGCTCTGAGATCTTTCTTTCCAGCCAAGTATTTTTAAACAATTGTGAAATCACTGGATAGCCAGCATTTTCCCAAGAAAAGTGAAGTTTTTCACTGATTAAAAAGAATAATGAAATAGTTCACAAACAGCCTTCAGGTGGAGCAGTCAGAAGATAGACTTCTCATTATTGGGAATGTGCATGTGTTATGGAATTAAGATGCTGCTCTGAGATAAGCCACTTGACTAATAATGGGTTACTTTAAGAGTCAGTAAGTTATGCGCCTGAGCCATAGGTCAATCAATATAAAATTAATATACGCTTCTGTATGATTATTTAGGGCTAAGTGGCAGTAGTGGGTCTGATTCTCTGGGCTAGACCAGAAAGTCGGAGCCAAAAACTTCTTATTACATGTGTGTGTCTATCGCTATCAAGAATTTGTGTATATGCTGTGCCCAGTATCAGGAATTTGATTGCCTTATAAGCCATAGAGGCTACTGAGCCCTAAAATCACTACTGGGGCTCAGATGACAGCCCTGTTCTTTTTTAGGAATGATATTTAAGCTTGCATTTGGAAAATGTAGATAAAAATAGTGCCCACTGTGTGAGGAGATGTTCACGTGACAAGTTTATTCTCATTAAAGTCCTGTGTTGATGGGACATGTATTGAAAGTAGAAAATGATTGACTATGGGCCAGGTACGGTGGTGCATACCTATGATTCCAGCACCCAGGGGCAGGAGGATCAGGAATGATTGCATCACATGAAACCATATCTCAAGAAGGTAGAAACAAAAACACTGCCCCCCGCTCCAGAAAATAGGGGCTGGAGAGGTTGGCTCAACAATTAAGAGTGTTTGTTCCACTATCATGGGGACCAGAGTTAAGATCCCAACATTGATATAAAAAACAGGCCTTCTGGAAAATGCCTACAGCATCAGCTCTGAGGAGGATTTGAAACAGAATTTCAACCTAGGGAAGAAGATACAAAACCCAGGTTCAGGGAGAGACCCTGCCTGAAAGGAATGGATGGAGAGTGATAGAGGACAATGACACGCTCTGCTGGCATCTCTGGCTACATACTCACATTTATCTTCACACACATATGTACTTACACAGACACACATACAAGCAAACAAATAAGTTCTTTAATAGAGAAAATGATTGTAATAGAAGTAATCAAACATAAAATATGGAGCCATCCACAGTGGAACTATGTCTTATGAAATTATTCTCTCCTCCTCCTCCTCCTCCTCCTCCTCCTCCTCCTCTTCCTCTGGTTTATCATTTAGTATCTGTTCATGGCTTTATTAGCATGCACTGTCTAGGAAACCCTCCACTACATATCTTCAAGGAAAAGACCCATTTCCCCAGTGTTTAAAATTACTACTCTCCATATTGGCTAGGGCATCCAAGCTCAGGCCTGCCATGTTGCCTTGGAGGAGTTCTGTGTAATGGATTCCCAATCCTACCCAGGTTGTCTCACCATGATATAGAAAGTGTCTCAGTCTAGGAAGGCTTCAGGTCTTTTGTGAATCACACAACAAGAATCCCTAGCTTTCTGGTGCCATGTGTGAGCTGATCTGCTTGGATCCCTCTCCTGTTGCTAAACAGGATTTCATGAGCTGAACAAATGAAAAGGTAGGAGAACTTTCTCCTCCTTGCTTTTTGGCAATGTGTGCTCCAGCCTAGAGATGCAAAAGAAAAGCTAGATGAACTGAAGAGATGGCTCAAAGACTAAGAGCACAGGCTGTTCTTCAGAGGACCTGGGATTGATTTTCAGCACCTGCTTGGTGGCTCACAATAGTATGTAACTCTAATCTTAGGAGATATAGCATCTTCTTCTGGCCTCCTTGGGCACTGTATATACTTGGTACACAGACATAAACATGCAGGTGAAACACTTATATACACAAAATAAAAATATGTGAAATCTAAAGAAAAAAGGAAAGCTGGGTTCTGAGTCACTCCACCCCTTGGCCACATATTGAGATTGAAAAGTGGGAGGAAAGAGGGCTGAAAGTGAGTTTTCATCAAATGTGCAAACCCAGAGCCACTTGATGGCTTCAGGCATTGCCTTTTGCTGGGTCTTCTACAGCTGTTGTGTGTGTGTTGTCATTGTAATCACCAGGGCCTTAATTTCCGGTCTCATTCAGGCAGCTTTTTACTTAGCTGAAGGGAACATCTGAATTCCTAATTAAGTCATTTTTTTTCTTTGCTAAAGAATACCTCTTTAGTGTCATAAGTGCATCTCTCATAGATAATGGTGAGAATGAAAAAAAAAGAAAAAACCCAAAATGTGTATTTTAAGCAAGTATGTATATTGGCTAAAGAAATTAAATTCATGGGAGAGAGGACAAAAAATAATGTGTTGACAAATATACATTAAACAAAGAGTTTGCTGTATTCTGCCAGACTGAGAGGAGGCACCTCATTCGTGTGGGTGGGAAGGCTGCATGTATCTGATGCAGGGATGGTAATGACACCACTACATGGGATACATGGGGTTTGGGTAGCACCTAGTCTCCTCAATGACACTGCCAATAGAGGCTCAACAGGGAGGAAGAAAGAAGCCCTTAGTTGTGACTCCCAGGCTGCTGTGCAGAAATGCAGGCATCATAGTTAAAGTTTACCAGAATAAAAGCCTCCAGGGAGTCAGGGGAGCAAATAGTGCTATTTTAGTCTAATGATGCTAACTCAGAGCTGACATCCTGTGAGTTTTGCTGTTCTCTGTTCCTTGGGTATGGTTATACAAACCATTTTCTCCCAAAAGCCATGTAGAAGAACATCTTTAAAATCAACGGAGTGTTGCTGAAAAGTTAATTCTCAGAGTTCCCTATAGAACCTAGCGTACCCTATGGTGTGGCCAGTCCAGAATGAGGCCACGGCTTTTAGATTGTGAGAAATAAAGAGTGTGCCTTCCTGTTGGATGGCATTTTTATTCAGTCATCATTTATTTGACGAATGATTTTTGCATATGGTGTTTGGCATGGTAGCATGGAAGGAACAAAGAGTTGGCCCTAATGTATGTTTCTAGAATTTTCTTTTTAATAGTTTCCATCAGTGCTAACCTGGGTAAATAAAACCATGGAAAATAAACCTATACAAAAAGAGCTGCTTTAATTTCTTTCTTTTATAATGAAGAATTGAGGTGATTGCTTCACCAGGATGCATTTATCTTATTTTTTTATGACATACATAGCTAATTAACAATGTTTCCATATCAAAAAAGTTGTCATGTATTCACAATTTTAGTAATCAATATCCTCCTCCTCAGCATAGTTTATGGGCTTGGGATTCTTTTCCATAACTTTCCTACATCCCTGGATGCTCGTAACAGTCTCTTACATAATTACATCCACTCAAGGCCTCTTTTCCTTTGGCCTTTAATGGGCATTTTGTAAATGCTTCATTTTTGGTTTAAAATTTATTGTCATTGATAGGTACTTTTCCACTATCATTCATCCTCAGCCTCTGGTGTCTAATGAGGAGCAAGCATGTTTGAAGTGCCATGTTTATTCTTTCTTTGAAAAGCCTAGTCTAGCTGTCCATTCTGCTACAGGACCCATGCATCACATGTGTATATGGGTGTGTACATACACTCCCTACCCACATGGGATGGGGGAGAGACCCATTTTCCATTTAGATTTATAACATGTATTCCCTTAGCAAAAGAGACCATTTTCATTTATTAAATATTTAAAATAGAGATTTTCTTAAATGTTATTATTCATCATAAACATGTTCTCTTCCTTTTGACTCCATTTCTTTAAATCTGGAAGTAGCATCCATAATTCATACCTCATTTGGGAGAAGGCAGCATTTTGAGACACTTAATGATGTTTTTTATGGCAAAAGAGAAACCATGTATGGTCAGAGACTCAAGTACATGGTATTTTATATGTCTGCACAGCTTTTTAAGACTGTATTCAGCACATTAGAGTTTCTAAAATGATATCCTAGCCTTCTATATGAAGCATTTCATTCTTTATAAGTTTTATAAATAATGCAACTTACGATATTAGTGTGGAGACATTCCCATAGTTGTGATAGCATGGAAGAATACAACCTAGTGTTCTGGAAACTAATGGAAGAAGCATAGTAAGAAAGGTTTGCTTCCAAAGTTCAGCGTTATGTGTTTTCATACAGTAACCCCAAGGCTCTAGAGATTTCACTCCAGTTCACCTGCGATGCTGTTGATATTGAGAAATGGCCTCTTCCAAGTGGAAATAAACACTGGAAGTAGAAGCAGAAGCAACATGAGGCTATATTCTGGTCCTTTTCAAACTAACATCTACCTGGACTAGCCCCACAGTTCAGATCTGTTGTGTCCATCACTGCTTAGCTGCTGCCCCCCCCCCCCGCAATGACTCAGAAGCTTATATTAAATTTTTTCTGCTTATCTCATGGCTCAGGCATTTTACTAGCTAGCTCTTTCATCTTAATTCAACCCACTTCCATCAGTATCTCTTGCCACATGGCCCATGGCTTACCTGTGTTACTTTTACATGTTGATTCTTGGGCAGCTGGATCGTGTCTCTCTTGATTCCATCTTTTCCCTGTATCTATGCTCTGATTTTCTGCCTACTTCTAAGATGCCTGCCATAGGCCAAGGCACTTCCTTTTTTATCCAATGACATTCACAGCATACAGCAAGACACCTCATATCAGTCAGAAAGTGAAATGAAGCACTTAAATATATTTTCTAAGTTATAGAAAGAGGAAGATTCTGTCTTTTGATGCACTAGTGTAGTTTGAAGGGAACATGCTCTTTATTTAACCCCTTCCGTCTGAACTCAGGACTTTCCATGTTAGTATCATTCACTCTTTTATTTATTCCATGTCATGTATAAAGTGTTCATATGTTGAAACTTTTTTACAAAGTTTCAAAATAATATCCAAAGCATCTTGGGAGTCAATGATAGCATATCAACATTTGGAAGGATGAGAATTATCAAGAACTTGAAATCATCCTGGACTACACAGTGAACCTGGAAATAAAAAATAAATAAAAAATGAAATAAAACTGAGTATGTGTGCATAAACTATTGTTTGGAATTAGCAAAAAAAAAAAAAACCCAAGCCATTAATGTGTCATCTCCTTGGGTATAGTGAGAAGAATATTGTGGATATTTATTTAGGTTTTCAGTAGCTTGTTGAAAATGGAGGTATGGTTTCTGTGACTTGAAAGCTATATTCGGTCCCTTTCATCCTCTCAGAGATATTCTTTATTTCCTATCATCCCTGTCCCTTCTCTTCACAGTGGAGAAAACAGGCCAGTGTACACTTGGCAGTCTAGACTGACAGTCTTAGCCCAACACATGGCTAATGCTCCTTAAACGCTGGGCTGCTAGTACTCTTGTTGGCCCTTTATCCTTCCGCTTCACACTTCCTTTTCCTGGCGGTAACTGGGTTGAGTATCTGAAGCAAGTGTAGGTTTAACTGAGTGAAGCACAATTGTCCTTGCTGGCATCGCCTGCTTTAGAAGCTCAGGCTAAATTTGGCCTTGCTGGCAGAGATGTGATCTTCCCCTATATGTGTCTGCAGAGGAACCCACGTTTAAGTGGAATGCCCTTGGGCTTGAGAACTAGGAGAGCCTTCAAAAGGGATTTTAGTGATGCAGTGCCTGTGAGCCCCCATCTGCAACATGAGTGGATTGCTCTCTAAGACTTTCTCTACTTCTGAAAATTATCACCTTCAATCTTGGGTGCTTCTCGACTTTGAAGTCCCTTAGAACGTATCTATGAAAAGCCACAGTCTCTGTCTATCCAAATCCTGATACATTTTAGGGCTTTTTCTGGTTTATGTCCTCCTTTGTGCTCAG
Source organism: Sigmodon hispidus (assembly GCA_004025045.1). Lineage (NCBI taxonomy): Eukaryota > Metazoa > Chordata > Mammalia > Rodentia > Cricetidae > Sigmodon > Sigmodon hispidus. The sequence goes on along the minus strand of PVIH01005752.1, from coordinate 75,743 downwards.
GTGAAGCTGATGACCTCCCTGCTCCTCTGGAGATGATGGTAAAACATCATCAAAGGACAGGAAGCGGAAGTCCGTTCAGGCATCCAGGCAAGCCCCTTCCAGGTGCTAGCTCCTTCAGCTGGTGCCCAGATAGAGCAGAGGGAACGTCACTTTGCTTGGTGTTGAGATGAAGCCATCTCTGGAGTGAAATTTGGCAGCTGTGTCTTAGTCAAACTGCAGGGCTGATATGACAGTTTGGGAAAAGGAGTGAGACAAAAATAGCAGATTTCAAAATAATCCAATTAAAACAGCAGGCAGAGCACAGTTGGGCAACAAGAAGGCACAAAGATCAGCCCCAGAGCCTGGCTCTGCTCTGTTGATGTAGTGCAGACTTGAGCACCATTCCCCCACCTCCACCCCCCCATTCCAACCCAGGTTACGGATAGAAAAACAGCCCAGATAGCCCCGAGCAGGGGGCCCATCTGATATCTTGTTGAGCAACTATCTTGGGCTCTCTTTCTCATTTCCCAGTGGTCTAATTATCAAGCTGTGTTGATACACATATAGATCTATTTTTTAAAGTATGTGTGTGTTTGCACACATGCATGAGTGTGATTATGCATATGTGAGCCCATATATACACTTACGTTTCTGAGTGTGAGCACATGCATGCATGCCATTAAGTGTGGATGGATGTCTGAGAACAAATTCAGGTATTGTTTCTTACTTTCTATCCTTTTGGAGATAAGATGTTTTGCTTATTGGCATTGTCACCAGGAAAGATGGTGCATGAGCTTCTGTGGATTCTGTTTCTGCCTTACATTTTACTATGGTAATGCTGGGATTCCAGATGTGTACTACAAAATGCTTTATCTGGGTTCTGGGGATCTGAATTCAGGTTTTCACACTTGTGAGTGGACAAGTCATCACTTCAGTCCTAGACCTGTAGTTTTAAATCTCCTCCCATACTTTTGCCCCTGTGCAGGAGAATGTCATAGTTACACATCTGTAGATCACAATGCACGAGGTGTTATATTGGAGCAATCTCTGCATGGAGGAAAAAAAACTTTTTCTTATTACAAAGATCTTGACAATAACAATGACAGAGAAAGAAGATTCCAGAAAATACCCTGTGACTGGGAGTGCTGCTCAGTGGTGCTGCACTTGCTTAATTATATAGGAGGCCCTGTGTCCTGTCCCCTGTTCTGTAGCCCTGCAGGAAGAACAATGCAGTGTGCAACTGCAGGCAGCAAGTACCTGTGGTTATGTGAAAATCTGGAACCTGTTATAGTTTCTGTGATGAATGATGGTTGGGATGGCCAGGAGTGTAGACACTGTGGACTAAAGGGTAAAGCACTAAGTGTTGAGGGGAGAATGGAAGAGGAAAGAAGAGAGAGGGAGAGGGGGAGGGAATGATCAGACCATCAGAGATAGGATCTACATTTACTCAAAGGGAGATTTCAGCCAACAGTGTTTGCAAATACTCAATCTGGTTGTGATTCTTTTAAAAAAATATATATATTTATTTTTATTTTATGTGAATTGGTATTTTGCCTGCATGTATAACTGTGATAAATCTTGGAATTACAGACAGTTGTTAGCTGTCATGTGAATGTTGGGACTCGAACGCAGGTCCTCCAGAAGAACAGCCAGTGTTCTTAACCACTAAGCTCTCTCCAGCCCACTGGTTGTGTTTCTTAATCAGAAAAGGGAACATTAGAAATTTAGGGACAGGCGGGTCCATTTTATTTGGAAGTACATCTTTAGGTAATGAGCAAGGCTCATGTAAAATTATGAATGTGATCTTATATTAAAGTGGAAGCAAAGTAAATTCAAGAAAAAATGGAAGAAAATGCATGTAATGGGAAATAAATGAAATTTGGCATCAGAAGTTCTGGTTTTGAATTTCAGGTCTAGGGATTGGGGCTGTAGCTCAGTGGATGAATGTTTGTCTTGCATACATTAAGCCTTTAGGTTTAATTCCTAGCATTTCCAAAATAACAGTAATAAATATCATTTTAGTTCTGTAATTTGTTTGCCCTGTGACCTTAGGACAGTCAATTAAAATCTGAGCAGGCTTTTTGCTTGTTTTTTTTTTTTTTTCTCCTGTTGACCTTAAAATAGACTTCATTATCATATTTATCTCAGGGATGCAGAAATGATTAAGCAACATAATGTGTTCAGATATGTTTTGTGACTTGAAGAGGCCTGTGTTTATGCTAGTTCTAAAATCCCGCCATAACTGTATGATGTGAAGTAAGGCTTAGGAACAGTATTCACACACAGGACTGATGTCAAGAGCCATCAGAAGAAAAAACAGAAGAAAAAACCCACTGTGTAAAAAGTTATAAGAAATTATAAAATTTATATAATTTTGTGTAAAAGTATATAAGTTATATTAATTTTTATAATTATAAAAAATTATAATTATTACAAATTACTTCTCTTTCTACTCCTCATTTTTCTGGTCTAGAAATAGTATGTCTATAGTTTTTCTGCAGTTCTCTGGAAGCTGCATAGGTGGTCATTTTACCCTCCACTGAGCTTTGGGTGACATGCCTTGATGGTGAATACTTCTGGGAGCACGTCAACACAAAGAGACAAAAGAGAAATAAGGGAGTCTCCTTCATTCAGTAGCCCTAACTCAGGAAGATAGGATTGGAGGAAGGGCTAAACACTAGAGTGTCTCTAGTAAGATGCTGAGCCCTACAGGAAAGCAGAGTAAAGCTTGGAGCATCTTCCCTCAGTGTGGTCCAGATCCTATTATGCCTCAGCTTGTCTGTCTCGTTAGTCTCTGCCTCCAAATCACAGACTCTACTAGGTGTTTTGTTTTTCCTGAGCTGTTCATCTTAATCTCCTGGAAATTTTAAGGAAAAGAAGTCAACTGGATTATATGCTGCTTGTGCATATTTGCATGCATGGGTGGGTGGAATAAACTCTATTTATAAGTGAGAGCTAATATGGAGATGGAGCTGTGCGCACAGAAGCATATTTGAGGATGCAGTCATGAATATGTGTGTATGTGTGTGAGCACCTACAGACGTGCTGTGTCCTCATTAACATGGAAGAGGCATGCTGACATTAATTAGGAGGTGTGATAGGAACAGCGAAACACTTCGACATTGCCTACGATTGCAAGGGTGATGTAACACTGTGCAGGAGAGAGAGCTTGCTTCTTCATTCTTGGAAACAGTAGTAGGAGTTAAAGAGGAACACCTTCAAATGTCTAGATGTGGATCCTGTAGTCTACAGGATGGCTGTGAGTTTCAGATGTGGCCCTGCTTGCTTGCAATTCAGAGTGTTCTGGATAAAGGATGCTGCAGGGCATAATTTGTGGCAGAAAATGTGCCCTGTTTGTTTATTATTTCCAGGGATGTTTATAGGGCTGAGCTATCACACAAGGAAGAGAACAGCTGTGTTTGGAAATTACAATAGAAAGAGTACAGGGAAATTGAATTAAGAAACGACACCCGGAGAGTCCATCTCAGACAGATGATACTCCTAACCTCTCTCCATTATTCCCTGTGAAAGAATAAAAGCTAGGAAATGGAATTCGGAAAAAAAATGGATTAAGACAAGTGGCCACTCAGATTTTTTTTTTTAACTTTAGCTATTTCCAATTTTCTTAGTATTATGTAAAGAATCTGTGTTTATTACATTAAATCCTTCTAAAATGTGTCTTCACCATTTGATGTTACTTTATTCTGCACCTAATTCTTTAAGATGAAGCAGTGACATGTGCCTGTATGGCACTCATCTCTAAATATCTGCTTGATTTTTCTCTAAGTATTTTACACACTCACTTGTTCTATAGAATGAGCAGCAGGATAAAGAGAATAGGTCTCAAGAAACTTCTTCCCATGTACCTGTCCTTTTCTCAGGAGTTGACTGTGTTCCAATTTGGAGCGTCATTATACATTCCAAATACTTTTAGCACTTAATGGTATAACATGTGAGTATCTGCTAACTTGGCTCTAAAGCTCACAAGGAAAGGAGTTTCTTCATTTGTGGTTGTGACTCCAACACTGAGGGTAAGGATAGAAACAGGATTTGTTAAAGAAATGAATGAATGAATGAATGAATGAGTTCATCATTGTCATAGACAAAGGGACAAGATAGAAATTATTAGCCCCTCCACTCTAAAGGGCCCAATAATCTAGCTGAGGCTCAGAGAAACTTGCTATTAACTATATACTAGATTATAGCACAGAGGAAAAAAATAAACATCTGTAAACCCATACTGCTAAAAGTCTTTTAAGCAAATTTTAAAATGGAGAAAATAAGACACTAACTGTTCCTTATAAATGCATTCCAGTTTCTAAATTGGAATGAAGGTACTGGAAAAGCATCACTCAGAATTCGTCATGGTTGTCATTCCCACAGAAAAGTTCTAATGATAGGTGAAATGGATGCGTCCATGTGGATTACATGGATAAGAAGCACACTGAAGAGTTTTAAGACATCTCTTCTCCAAATGCAGAGTCAGTACAATGAGAAATGTGTCACTCCCCTGAGGTATCCTGACTGTCAGTGCATGTACTGGGTCCTCCATGATCAGATGAGTCACTAGAGAAATACAGACACACTGAACTTTTGTCATGGAGGATAGAGAAGGACCTATGTACGCCCTCCACATTATCGATACTCCCTAGTAATGGGGAATCAATAGAAAACACTAAACAGGTCTGAGGATGTGGCTCAATTGTTTATCTTTCGTAAAGGAAGCCTTTGGTTAAGTTCAGTTCTCAACTCTGTATAAACTGGACACAGTAGCCACTATGCATAACCTCAATAACTGAAAGAAAGGAGCAGGAGAATCAGCAATCCAACATCATCCTGGCTACATGGAGAGTTCAAGACTGACTTGCAATGTATATGACCTATTTGGGGGTGGGGAGATATAGACAGCCAAGTGTAAGGAAAATAACTGACAGCTTATATTCCAAAGTACCAGAGTCTTTAAAAATAACAAAGGGGACTGGAAATATGGTCCAGGGGTTAAGAGTCCTGGCTGCTCCTCCAGAGGATCCCAGTTTGATTCCTAGCATCTATGAGATAGCTCACAGCTATAACTCCAGTTCCAGGGGATCCAACACCCTCTTCTTGGGCTCCATTGTATTGTGCACATGTAATGCACATATGTGCAAGCAAAACATTCCATGTTTTTAAAGGAAGAATTGAAAAACCGATCCTAGTAAGAAAAAGGGTCATGATAATGCAATGCCATCTAGGGGATCCTGGATTGGTCTTTAATGAGAGAAAGCTGTCCTGGGGAAGAGCTGATGAAGTCCTAGGGGTTTGTGCAGCATAGTTAGTGTAGGACTGACAGAAGCCAACTTTCCAGTTCTGATCCCTTTTCTGTGATGTTGATGTTTGAGTCTGGCAGGAGTGGGGAGGAGAGCCCTACCAACTTTGCCTCTTGGTGTAACTCTCCATTGCTTGTTTGAGAAATAGAGTTGAAGAACCAAAACAACTTCCTAAGAAATAATGATAGACCTGTCTGTAACAATGCACAACAGAGAACTGGTGACGTGAGAACAATGTCAGGTGTAACCGATGAGGAGAAGAACGAGACAAAGTCGAGGCAGAAGTGAGCTGGAACAGTTTCCTGTGAGGAGCAGTTTCCGTTGCTCACCTGGAAGGGAGGTGTAGCGTTTATGTTAGGAAGGGGGAAGTGGCTTGTACTGGATAGAGATAGAGGGATTGTGTTTTGCTAAAGGTCCACAGCTCTGTGAAAGCAGACACTCACAAACCCCTGGCAGAAGGGGCTGGAGACATGGCTCAGCAGCTAAGATAACTTGTTCTTGTAGAGGAACTGGGTTTATTTCCCAGAACCCACATGGTGGTTCACAACCATCCTTAACTCCAGCTTCGGGGCATCCAGTGCCCTCGTTTGACATCTCTGGGCAACAAGCATGCATGTAGTATACATGTATGCAAGCAGAAAAAGTACTCACATATAATGTAAAAGTAATTAGGTCTAATGATTTTTAAATCACCTGGTAGAAGAGTTCAATATTAATGGACAGGTGGTGGCAGTTTTATGAATTCTTATTTAGGGAAGTGGTGTAGTGAGGTAGTACTGATTTATGTCTTTGCTTTATAATGTGGTCACTTACCAATAAACCAATGGTCAGATGGAAAGAATTATGAGTCATTTATTACACCCTATATATGGAATATCTTAGATTATTAATATGACATACTGTGGTACATGGATCATTATTACAGAATATATACTGTTTTCTCTTAAGAATACAGAGCATATTAAGAGCTACTGCTACTACTCTGTAGAGTTGGGTGAAGTTGGAATGGGGAAATGTCTTACTTAGTTTCTTTTTTATTATGTATTTTTTTATTTAAATGTTTTTTTAAACATACCCAGCACTGTTCTCCCTCCCTGGCCTCTTCCCAGTCATCCTCCAGCTCTCCCCCTAATCCCTTCCCCCATCCATTCCTCAGAGAGGGTAAGCCAATGCAGTCTAGCATATTCAATTGAGGTAGGACCAAGCCCCTCCCCCTAGTATCAAGGCTGAGCAAGGTGTTCCTCTGTAGGGAATGGGCTCCAAGTTCATGTACTAGAAATAAATTCTGATCCCACTGCCAGAAGGGATCATTTCTGTAGTTTGTTATTAGAGTTTCTATTGGTATAAAGTGACACCATGACCACAGCAACTCTTATAAAGAAAAACATTGGGGTGGCTGGCTTGTAGTTCAAAGGTTTAGTCCATTATTGTCATGGCAGAAGCAAGGCAGCCTACAGTCGACATGGTGCTAAAGAAGGAGCTGAGAATTCTTACATCTTGACTCACAGGCAACAGGAAGTAGTTTGAGACACTGGGTGTGCTTGAGCATATATTAGACTTCAAAGCCCACCTTCACAATGCAAACCTCCTCCAACAAGACTATACCAACTTCAACAAAGCCACATCTCCTAATAGTGCCACTCCCTTTGGGGGATATTTTCTTTCAAACCGCCACAGTGAGTCTGGAGTTAAAGATTTCATAAAAGCCTGTTCATTTTTGAGAGGGGGCCAAGAAAGGAAGAAGAGGAAGCATACTTCTGAACATTTGAAAGAAGTAGACCCATAGAACTTTATATCTGGTAGACTTGAAGGAAGAAGAGACAGGTATCAATGATGATTCCTAGGTCATGAAAACTGGGTACATGGTTAGTATAATCTTCTCAGCATTTATGTGAGTGCCAATACTGATGTGTAATGTAAGTGATGGTGGACAATTAAAAGAAGTATATGTTCAGTGTCTGTATCCAATTAAAAAAATAGACCAGAAAGCTTGTGTTTTAGGCTGAATTGGCAGTGAGGTGGACCTACAGGATCCCTGCCTCCTAAATAAAAGGTAAGGGAGGAGGGTTGCTGTATTCTACTCAGCAGCCATAAATTGTGTTAGACTGTCTTTCAAGCTGGCACTTATTTCCCTGACCCCCTCCCATAGAGATGTCATGCCTACTCTTGAACTCTTGATGGGCACATAAAGCAGAAACTGCAATCACCTTTCTACTTGGGAAAAAAATCTCACTTGCATTCCTTGAACATACAGACATCAGTCTCAGGGCCCTAGACATGCCAAATATGAAGGTTAAAATGCTGTAATGATAGCTTTTGAAACAGAAGAAATAAAATATATGAGACATGCCTGGGCTAAAGTTTGGATCACCTACTCTTCAGGCTCTGCAGTGGCACTTCAGCTTGTTTTATATAATGGTTCCCTAGAAGTAAACTCCTAATGAATGGTGTCCGGGAAGGGGTTCACTGTGTCACCTTCGGAACACTTGAATGTGCCCCTCATCTGTGTTATTAAGGAAGGTTTTCTGGGGCTGTGACCCCTTGCTGCAGTTGTAATATAAGTTTTCACCATGAGCTCAAGGATGACAATATTACTGTGATTTTTAATCTTGATGACAAGCTAGCATCAGCCCCAGCAGAAGTTATTAAATACTATTAGATTAGTTTAGAGGACAGATGGCTGGGCACTGTGGATGGCATCGGGTCATAAGTAGCACCAGGGGTATGCTGACCTTGTGAACACCTTGATTCTGGGTTGCAGTGACTGAGTTTGCATTTTGAGGGTCTTGAAAAGTCACTGAGATCCTCCACACTGTCCCAATGTCATACTGTGTCTTGGCAATTGAATTCTTTTTCCTTGCTTGATTTCTGTTAGTGATTATGCTAAATAAACCATCTTCTTTACAATAGACAACTCAGCAGAACATTACCTCTGCTATAGTTAATGCTAACGGGAAATTGCTTGATAGTGTCAAAGGAACTGGAGAATGACTCAGCTGTTAAAAGTACTTGCTTCTCTTGCAGAAGGTCTGAATTTGATTTCCAGCACTCACATTCAACAGCCCACACTCCAGCTCTCGGGCATCTAATACCTGCTTCTGGCCTCCTTGGGCATCTGAACTTACATGCACAGATCTCCACACAACCACACACACATACACACAATTTAAAAAAACAAAAATAATTTGAAATGAAGTTGTGCATAGGTTTAATCCCTACACTCGGGAAGCAGAAGCAGGTGGATCTCTGCAAGTTCAAGCCAGCCTGGTCTACAGTGCAAGTCCCAGGGCAGCCAAGGTTACACAGAAAGAGCCTCTCAAAAAACAAAAACAAAAATAAAAACATTGTGAGTTTCTTCTATGCAAGCACTAGCCTGAACTTACCTTCCTTAGCTTTGGATCAGGTTCCCTCAGGGTATCCTGACCATGGACAGAGCCAGAGAAGTTCTGATTCTGTCTAGATTTTGAACTTTGAGCACAACCTATGCAACATGCAAATTTCAATATCAAATACCCTTTTAATAATGAGAACTTTCCTTGAGCTGCAAATTGGCTGTGATGTATTTAAAATATGGCCAAGCCAGCATTGTGCGATACAGTATGAATTGATGTTTTGTGAGCAACCTAAAAAGGATTCACATCTTTTATGGAGTGGACATTGACAATTGCAAAACAAGCCTGTGAAGTGGCCTCTAGGCTTCCTGTGGAAGCAGATACATGGAAACAGGCAGAATAAAGACTCTTTTATGTGCTTTTAAACTAACGTATTGAGTTCAGTATTTTTTCATAGGGAACATAATTTCAAACTGTAATGGCAGTCAGTGGTTCCCTGTAAAATTTCTATAGAAAAACTTTGTCTATAGGTTCTTTCCACAGTTCCCTGAAGCCTGTCAGTTCCTCTTGTCTCAGAAAGCCTTAATAATACAGAACATTCATCACACTGGAGATCTTATTTACTTTGGGGTTATGTTAGGAGGCTGAAGTGGAAGACACAAGCTAAAAATTGAGGAAAGCAGTTTGGAGTCACTGCGCCAGCCAGCCCTAGTTAGGTTGGAGAAGCCTCACTGTGTAAGCTCCATGTAGCTAGAAAGGAAGAGGAATCTTCTAAGCCCATCCTTTGGCAAAGAGATGGCCCACAGCCTCCAAACAGGGGCATGTTCTTAAGATGAGTCTATCATCTTGGGTTTTTCTCGAGATTACCAATGAAATAAGGTCAGAGAACATGGGGTAAAGGGAGGCAAGAAAGTACCAGAAGCTGACCTTTGAGTTTTTACTGTGATCTCTGACAATTCACGGCTGATGTAAGCAGGGTGTTTATGACGGTTTGAATGTTTTCTTCATCACTCTCTGCTTGCTTTCTCTTGAACATAAATAGAGCCAGGTGTGGTGGTGTGTGCCCTCAATTCAAGAGCAGGGCAGAGTGCTTGCAGGTTTGAGACCAGCCTTGTCAGTGCAGTCTCAGGCCAGTGAAGGAAAGATTGCTAGACACACACACACACACACACACACACACGCACACGCACACACAAGATATGACCTCACTTCCCTCCGGAGACAACATATTTCTGTCTTCAATCTACTTGTAGATTCTCAAAATGAAAAATGCCTTTTAGAAAGGGGAAAAATGACTGGTAGCAACAATGAAAAGCTAGTATTTTCCTCCAGAGCTTTGAGATGCCAAGAATCTTACTAGCTTAGGATGTTAATATTTTAATACTTGCAGTTTTCTAATTTCCCAGCTAGTTAAAAAGATTAGGAGGGCTTGCTATTATTGCATATAGGCAGCCGTTGTGAGGGAAGGGGAATGCATATAAAAAGGTTTCTTTTTGGTTTTGCCACAGTTAACTGGGGGTGTTCTCCAGCCAGAGTGGGGTACATATATAAGGTGGCCATTTCCAGACCAGAGTCTTTCCTCTCATGGCTCTCTCTGTTCAACCATCTCTTAGGTATTGGGAGAACTCAAGCATCATTTGCAGCTGGAGGAAGAAAGAGGGAATAGTCTTGTTGGGTGTTTGTTAATGAAATTGGCAGGAATTAGCCACATGGATGTAGTTAGCCACAGGAAGCTGGGAAATGTCAGCTGTATATCACAGAAACTGAGGAAGTTGTACTGTTGGACAGCTTGCCAGCATCTGTCAAGACCAGGTAACTTCCTGGCCCAACATCCTTCACACCCACTGGGCAGTAATGTTCAGAACATCACAACTCTGTTCCAGGCACACCAGGTGCCCACTGAGTCCATATTGACAGGATTGTTCATCCTTCAAGTCATCTCTATCTGAATTTTCTCTCCTCAGGGTTATCTAGGAGGAGAGAAGGGCAGTAGTCAGATAAGGAGCTTTCCAAATGCTTCACTGACATGCACCACCATGCCCGCTCTGGCCTTGGAGGGAAACCCTATCTGTCATCTAGGCCTCCTATTCCTCAGGAACCTCCCTGTTCCTCTTTCTTCTCCACCTTTGTCCCTTCCTCTTCCTTTCTTCCTCTTTCTCTCCCCTCCGCATTCTCTCCCTTTTCACTCTTCTTTTTTTCTTCTTTCTTCTGTTAAGAGTTGGGTCCTTTTCTTAGTCACCTTCACTATATTCCTATGAAATTCCTTCCAGTATCTTAGTCCTAATCATCTGTGATGTGTCATCATTTGCATCCTGTTCTTTAAGATTGGGCTTATCTCCTGTCAAGTCTACTCTGTCACCAAAACTGCAGTAAGTCTGCACTGATGTAAACACTTGACGAGCCTTTGATTTTCCAGGCAGCTAAACATAGAAAGTGGACCTGCAGGAGAGAGATTGAAGGTTCATTGTATAAGATTATTGTCATGCTTTTATTTTATATGGCTGGAAGGAAGCATTTAGATCATGTAAGAAACAGAGAGAGACTAGTGGATATCCAACAAAGGACTTCTTTCTGGTGTTTCCTAATCAGCAAAGGAACAGTGCTCATAGGGATAGCATGCACAGGAGCAGCCTGATCACAAGCATTGTGTTTGAGAGTTATGTGTACAGGAGAACACCTGCGTATGCACTAACTATCTCTTGATCACCATCCTATAAAAATAAGTACTAGTTACAACATGGTTTCCCTGCAAAATGAGTTTGGAGCTACAAGTAACTGATTTACAAATGAACTTTCTGGACACGACTCATTCATAAATTGAGGCCAGTATGTCTTGGCATGTTATTCAGAGATAGCATTTATCTGTGCTTTATCAATATGAGCTTGTCAACCTGACTTATGTGTACTTTTCTCTGCCCTCGCTTTGATGATAGCCTTCCTTTTCAAATTTAATAGTCTCTTTCTGTTTGGAGAAACATTCCCTTTTGGAGGGCCTTCAAATGCTCTCATAAATTGGAATAGTGATTTTATTTTATCTTGCAATTTATCTTTAGTAGGACTTACAGCTAAGAGCAGCTTTTATATTCAAGCAGAAGAGAAACTGTACAAAACTGACATTTTATTGAAAAAAAGGAAGAGAAAGGGCAAATTCTTTTTATTATTGCTGAATATCTTGCAAGGTAATTGATTATTGTGTTGGCTTATAAAAGTTTAGAGAACTCTGAAGTTTATATCCTTTGTGTGTGTGAGCACACATGCATGTGTGTGTTCTATGTGTAGAACGGAAACAGTCCAAACCATCAAAGCAAAATAGCTAATTAACTTGAAAGTTCTGAGCATTTTATAGTTTGTTGGCACAGAAACATGACACGGATGGTTTCCCTGAGCTTCTACACATCTTATGAATTGGAGCCAACTTCCAGAGTACACACCTTGTTTCCTTCTGATCTCTGTGCATATATAATCTGTGCAGAGAAGTACTCTTGTCCGTATCAAGCTGTAAACTAAAATGGTATGAAGACTTGGTTCTGGAGATGTTCCCCTTAGGAAACTTCCTCTCTCTGTACAAAGCAAAATTTCCCATTGTTAGCAGAGCAGCTGACAAAGAGTATGATCACAAATGTTGCTGAGGTGGTTCTGGGAAAATGTAGAAATAGTATGCCGGGGATGATGTGAGCTTGTTGGGGAGCTAGGCTGTCACAGAGAAGTGCTTCCATATTGCAAAGAATATTTGTTTCCTCCTTCCCGCCTCCTGCACCCCTGCAGTGGTAAGAAACATTTCCTTGGCCTGTTATTCTGACTTGCACTGGCAGATTCAGACTATAAAGCCACTGTAGTTAAAATCTAGTGAATAGCAATCGTATTTAATGGCCTTTCCCTTCTGTGTTTAAAACAATGCTTCAAGTCTGTGAAAGAAGCTTCTGATTTGATGGGTTTTCTTGTATCTTTTGATGGTTCATTGTTACTGTCAGAACTGTGAGAATAATTTCAGTGTCAACAGCTTTCTTCTGTCTTCTTCAGTCAGGGATCATCCACTTAGCACTGTCTTCATAGGTTCCAAGTCACCATTGTGTTTAATGTTTATTAATTGGCAAATATCTCTGCAAAGGTTTTTTGCAGAAATTGAATGGCAAAGGTGTGGTTTAATACAAAGAAGGATACATATATAAGGACATGAGCTAAAAGCAACTTTATGAGCTGAAGAGCATCACCATTTAAAAATGAGGTCATATAATGAAATACTCTTATGTTATCCTGAGCATTGGATGCTAAACATATACAAGACAGCTTATATATTCTCCTAATCACACTATCATGATTTGAGAGCTGCTACAAGTAACCTTGGTGTATTGATGTTATCCAAAATTATAAAATGCCAACAAAATTTATAAATTAAGGGAGAATTCTGGTGTATAGGGATATGATGTAATGGGTGCACATGTTTTCTGCATAAACATGAGGACCTGCGTTCAAATCCCAAGGACCCAGTAGAAAACAGGATGTTTTCATGGAGTTAGGCTGACACAGGAGGATTGCTGGAGTTTTCTAGCTAACAGTCTAGCTCCAAGCTAGTGAGCACTTCTCAAGATGATGGAGCAGGACACATGTGTACTTCTATGGCCTTCATGCTCTTTCCTGACACACATCGCTGCATATATGTGCATGTTCAACTCATATACACCACTTAAAAGAAAAAAAGGCACCATTTCAAAATCCCATGAATTGATTTTTGACTCTTCTCAAGCACAAACAGAACAGGGCATTGTATTTTATATTTAGATACAAAACACCTCCATAATATATAAATCATTAAGCTATATGGATTAATATGTTATAACAAATTCAAGTTAACAAGTTTCTAGGCCATTTTTTTCCTTCAAATTTTTAAAATCTAATTATTTTCTGTGTGTTGTTACTTTACCTGAATTTGTGTCTATGTACCACATACATCCCGAGTTACTATGGAGCCCAGAAGAGGGAGTTGGATAACCTGGGACTGGAGTTATAGAGAGTTGAGAGCCACCATGTGGGTGCTGGAAATAAAACCTAGATTCCTTTCAAGAGTAGCTAGTACTCTTAACAGCTGAGTCAGTGCTCTAAGGCTTTTATCATCATCATCATCATCATCATCATCATCATCATCACTATTTTAATGTCTAGAGATACATGGAATCCTTGATTTCCTGGGTCTTGGAAGCTCCCATTTCTCTTTCCAAAGCTCCCCTTCCGGCTTTCTAGATTCCTGGGGCTGTTAGTTGTAGTGATCCTCTGGTTCACTTGCAGATGACATCCGTCAAACGGAGTCAATGGCTCTTGATGGAAATTGGGCCCACTGGGTTCCTTTATGATCTGTGAATGTGCTTTGTCTCCATTGGAGTTTCTGCTTTATTGCTGACACTCGCTGACCAGCATAAACTGCCGTAAAACATGATTTTTTATTGTCTGTTTGGGGGTCTCCAGTGCTGAGCCCTTATGAAATGGCTTTAATGTTCAAAAAACCATTATGAGCCCTGCATAGTAAAATGCTTTACTTGGAAATTCTTTGAGGAATGTTTTCAAATTTAATTTCCAGAAGATTCCAATAATAACCAAGGCAGGTCTTCCATTATTTTTTTTTAATTTCTTGTGGCCAAAAGTTACCAGTTCATGTAAACATTATTAACCTGATGGTGCTTATGATTATAATTATTTTTATTAAATGAATGAACTCGTAAGCTTTTTCTTTTTTTAAGTCAGCAGTCCCCAAAAAACACTCCTGGTTTTAATGAAGAAGTTCGATTTCCTGGAACTCAGCTGAGAAAAGGATGTTAGAGATACTTTGTATGCGATTATTGGCATATTACTCCGATAAGTCAAAGCCCTGGTGGCGCATAAGGAATGGCTTTCCAATATTCTCCTTGTAATTTGTTCCCTAAGGACAATAGCATCTCTCGTTAGGTTAAGTTTTGCCTCTAGGAATCTTGTCCTCATGATACAGCCAAGTGAGAAACTAGTGCTTCAGAAACACCTCTCCAAGTTCTCAGCTTTGAACTGGGTAGGAAAGACTCATGCACTTGAGGCTACTTGCTCACCGTTGTCAACAGAGGTCGATTTAACTGCCAGGCTCATGTAAGGAAAGGAGATGTAGTTGATGAGACTGGTAGAAGCAAAAGCAAAAGAAAAAGAAAAAGAAAAAGAAAAAGAAAGAAAGAAAGAAAGAAAGAAAGCCGAACTCGCCCTCTCTCATCTACCTGAGAAGGCCTGCAATGGAAGAAGAGCCATGACATATTCATGGGTGCTGGAATCCCACACTGTACATCTCCTCTCCCAGGGAAAAGGAATGTTCTTCCTCCAGTAGATGGAAATGGGAATAGGTGGGATTCGTCAGGCTCATTATAAAAGGAAGAATAATGTACAGTGGAACGCAACTTTTGATGAAAATTTTAGAATCTTTCAACACCCCTAACAGGAAATCCTATACCCATTAACTGGCCCTTCTCATTTTCTTCCAGTCTGCCACTTGCAGCTCCTGGCAACCATGAATCTGCTTTTGCTATATATACATTTGCTTATTGCAGTCATTCCACACAAATAGAATCCTGTGCTCTGTGGACTACGGTGACTGCCTTCTTTATCCTTAGCATGTTCTCAAGGTGAATCTGCTTGTGGTGTGTGTGACTCCTTCTCTCTTAGTTATAACCGAAAACTAGGTGACAGGCACTTAGGTCATTTCTGCATCTTACCTTCTCTGTGGAGCATTTAGGAGTTAGTCTCTTTATTTATAGACTTATTACTTATTTTATGAAAATGAGTGTTTGCCCAAGTGTGTGTGTGTTCACTTCCCTCAGAGGCCAGAACACGACATTGCACCTTGCAATAGAGATGCTTGTAAGCCTCCATGTGGATACTGGCAATGGAACTCAAGTCCCCTGCAAGAGCCACACCTGCTCTTTCCCACTGAGCTACCCCTCCAGTCCCCTTGAACTAATTTCTAATCTAGACATGTTTTTATTTCTCTGTGTGGCCTACTTCTAAGCAGTTATAAATTAAGATAGTAAATGTTCCCCTCCAAATTTTGCACATTTATTTGTTTCACAGCTGCTGGATTTTTTTTTTTTTGCCTTTCCCATGTCCCCTAAAATAATTTCCCATGGCTGTAGAAGAGTAATAGCATCCCCTAACTTTTGCTTAGCACCAGATGCCCAACTGAGCATCATGTAGCCCTGTTAAAATTTCTCAGCCAGCCCACCTCTTCAGATGATGCTGAGGTCTAGAAAGGCTATGGAAAGTGAGGTGCCTTTTTATGAGAAATATGGAATAGCTCAACTGGGACCCGATTCATCACATGATCCCAAGCCATGCACTTGTTCACTCTCAGAGACTCCTCTTCTATCTATGAAAATGACCTGAATTTAATGCAAAGTAAGGAATGTGTTTCTGAACATCTGTATCTTGCCCTCAGCCTTGGAGCAGACATATGTGCTTCTCCTTTCTGATGAAATGATGACAAAGCATTTCCCTCTGACTAAGGGAGATCCCGTGGCTGGGACAGGGTTTGTTCCCCTTCTTCCCTCTGTCCTGCCATCCCTCAGTGTCCACATCATGAGCATTCATTTCATTCCCCTTGATAGCATGTATGGGCACCACCACACACAAGACATGTCAACAGCCCTTCGAACTTTCAAAATCTTACAGTCAGAAACCTGCAACTTCTCTTGTCAATCACTACTTTTTTTTTTTTCAGGATGGGTCATCATTTTGTTTATACAGATATCTGGACTATAAAGTGATAATTTGCAAATGAATGTGTTTTATATTCCCATCGCCTAAAATATTTTAAATTTTTCCCAGTTTTATTGATGCATATGGATGTGTGGATCTGCTTGGCTTTTGGGTGTAGTGTGTACATAGTACCTGGGAAGCCAAAAGAGGACATAAGATTCCCTGAAGTTGAAGTTACAGGCAGTTGTGAACTGCCTGAATTGAGTACTTGGAATCAAACCCAGGTCCTCTGCAAGAGCAGCAAACAATCTTAACTACTTAACACCACCTACCTCCAGAACATTATTTTTAAATGTCTGGTTAAGATGTAAAATCTGGAAGATGGGATGTAACTTAGTTAGTAGAGCACTCACCTCTCACAGTGAACAGAGTTCTGCTTCAGTCCCCAATGCCATATAAACCAGGCATCGAGGTACATCTGCATATCTAGCTCTTAGAAGGCAGAGGCCGGTTCAAGGCCATCCTCAGCTATATGTCAAGTTTAAGGCAAACATGGACTATGTATGTCCTTGTATCAAAAAACATAACAAAGATACATAAGTGGGTATATGACATTTTAGTACATGTATATGTACAATACTAGCCAAATGAGAATAACTATACGGCTGTCGTAGTTTTATATTTGGGTCCTTTGAATTGCTATCTTGTACTAACTCATAAAATATGATGTGTGCTTTTCTCCTTTCTTCTGTGGAACTCATCAGTCACTCTCCTG
Organism: Sigmodon hispidus; assembly: GCA_004025045.1. NCBI lineage: Eukaryota > Metazoa > Chordata > Mammalia > Rodentia > Cricetidae > Sigmodon > Sigmodon hispidus. The sequence goes on along the minus strand of PVIH01005752.1, from coordinate 58,650 downwards.
GAATTGTCATGCCCTTCTCCTTAGTCATTCTGTCTGGCCCCCTTGAGCACACTGTCTTTCTGCTGGCCCAGATCTCATAGGAATCGAGTGTCTCTCTTTTTTTTTCTAGTAATTCAGAGTCAAGCAACCCTTTCTGCAACTGTCAACATGCTTATCTGTTTTCTCCAGTAGATATCTGTCATATTTGACATGGGTTGAAGTCCAGAGCCAGTCTCTTTAAGATTTATTTTCTCTCCCATTGTCTCCAGAGGGACCTCACCCCTCTTGCATTTTTACAGTCGCTGGGAACTCTGATAAAACCTTCACCTCTTTCTTCTCCATGCTGGGCCCAATGCTTCCATAGATGTCCATTTGTCCACACCCTGTTCACTGGTCCCAGAGGAGCAAGAGCATCTCCCTTACATAGAGCCATTGCCTCTGTGTCCCTGACTGGCTGGATTCTGCCTTCCCTGCACCTGTGCCATCTATATCTTGTTTCTCTCTTTCTCTTGGCTTTTCATTATATTTCTGTTAACTTCAGTTTTCTCTTTAAGCTCTTAGTATACCCACTGGCCTCCTTCTAAGACACAGTGGACACTTTCCTTAAACTCTTTATTCCTAAACCACCACATCAATTTCTCTATTCTTTCAATAACCTCCCAATGTTTGAAGTCACTCTTTCTCTTCCACTGTTCCACACTAGAATTACCACTGAGGTCTAGGTCACCAAATCTTCCAGATCTTCTTAAACGTTTTCCAAGTGTGACTACTTTTCACTTGTAAGAGTGGCTCTGAATATATAGGTACATAAAAGATGTATAAAAATTAAAACCTTATTGATGATAAGTCATAAAATTTGATTTTAGAACAATACTTTGGTGCACATGCAATTTTACTATTGATTAAAGATAAAAACAAATTTGCATGCTAATGGGATAAATGTGTTTTATCATTTTCACATAAAGAATGAAGTATTGGCTGAATATTTGAGGCTTTGGAGTGCAGAATAGCTTCAAGGATTTCAGAGCTGATCTCTATTGTAAGTTTATAAATTAATGCCTAGAGGAATGCTTGGCATAAATACAGACTAAAAATGGCAGAAGGATATGTAGAGCCATTTTAGAAATTGTTAGACCTTCTGACGAATGATCTTTTTGCAAAATTGAAGTCAGCAACTCAAATAGTAGTTTTTAAAATCAAGTGTTACATGCGGTGCAGCCCAAAAATGAACTAATTTCATACTTACATGCTGAGACATAGCAGTTGGAAAATAATGAGAAATCTTTGTTTTCCATAATGAAACTTTCTGAACTTTCTGTAAGAGCAGATTGTCTACGTATAGTAAAAACGTAGCAATTCATAACATGCAGCAGTCTACAACCTAAGATGAGGTATCTCAGGCATTGCTTGCTGGTGCTTTGTGCCCTGAAAACATGTGCTGTGCAAAATGTGCATACCATATTCTGAACCAAGGCTGTAGTGAAGTCTCGGGATGCAACACTGGAAAGCATTGAAAGAAAAGCCTCAGATTTGCTTTTGAATTATTTTTCTGTCATTGTGTGTTCAAAAACCCTTTTTCCCTACCAGATTTTCCCCAACCCTCCATTCACATACACCGCCCCACATGGATCTCAACATACAGCTTAAGAAGCTGGGGTCTACATCTCCTAAACTCTGGGGATTCTTTTCCCTACTTTTTAGACTGGCTCTTGACTGGGCCAAACCAGCAGCTCCCTAGTAGGCACTTACCCCAGCTCTCTGGCCTGTGCTGCAGTGACTCTTGGTTTCTTGAAAGCATCTCTGCCTGTCTTTCTGCTCATTTCTCTCTGCTTCTTACCTCCGTCCATCTCAGGGTCTTCTGTCCTCCCCCACCTCCCCTGGATAGCACATCTCAGTGTGTGCACTCCACTCTTCTCGGCACTGTCTGGATCCTGAGGCTGTACTGACAGCTGACCCTAGGCTCCCTTTCTAACCTTGCTCACTTCAGCCTGCACCTCCAGCAACATGTAATCTCTGACCCCTCATGCCACAGAGTCTTCCAGTCTCCTGCTGAACTTCTCTTCTCTCATCTCCTTTGCTTCAGAAATTCCTTCCCCTGCATCTCTGGTCTGCGTAGATTCTTCTAGGATGGCATCAGATTCCACTTTCCCCACATGGGGCAGTGTGTAATTACCTGTGTCTCAGCTTTCCAGTGTTGCAGTGGAGCAGAGAGATAACCAATATATAAAGTGAAGAGGCTTTTTTATTTTTATTTTTCAATTTAAAATATAATTCTGTCATTGTCCCCTCCCTGTTCTTTCTTCTATCTCATCCCATGTCCTTGTCCCTCATGCCTTACTCCCATTCTTATTTGTTTCTCTGTTGTCATATATATATATATATATACAATATATATACACTTGCATGTGTATATATATCCAATATATATATATATATATACATATATATATATATATGCGCATCCACTCAGTGTTCCTTGTGTGTATATGTTTTCAGGGATGACTACATAGTATTAGGTAGCAATTAGGTCTCATTCTTGGAGACAATCCAATTCTCTTACTACCAGCAATTATTAGTTGCTTGTAGTTCGTTGTCTATAGAACATGAGATTTCCACCTTCTGTCTTCGCTTGTCTATTAGTGTTATTCTTTTCAAGTTTTGTTCAGGCAGCCACATTATTAGGTGAAGCTTCTCTGTCATTTCTGGGAAATACAATCTCCCAACAGACATCTTGTTTCTCTTGACTCCTAACATCCCACCCACCCCCTTTTCCTCAATGTTTCCTGAGCCTTAAGTGCAGGGGTTGTGTTGAGACTGGGATCTTTACTTTCAACGGTTCTCTGCATTTTGGCCAGCTGTGATTTTCTGTACTGTTTTCTGTCAGTTGCAGGAGGCGCTTCTAAGATGTTGCGCAGGAGCTACACATACCACTAGATAGAATGTAACTATTTAGAATGCTGTAAGGAAATATTTTGGTTTAATTCCGTGGCAGTTGTTAGTTCTCCTTTAAGATCCATGACCTCACTCTCTCAGGGTAGTTTGTTATGTTTCCAGCACCAGGCATGATTTCCCTCCTGTTTAGCAAGCCTTAAGTCTGAGAAGGGTTGCTTCTCTCAGTTTTATCCTGTTAACTCCACAATAATGCTAGTTAGAGGTGAGGGAACATATTGGTATGAAAGTGAGGGATAAACAGAGCTACCCAGCCACAGCCAGAATGCAAAGGCAGATGAAGAAAAAGGCTTAGAAGCCAGGCATGGTGGTAAACACCTATAATGCTAGCACTTGAGAGGTTAGCAGTACAAGAACCAGAAATTCAAAGCTAGCCTCTTCAACTTGGAATTTCCAGGCTAGCCTAGGCTACATGCAATTAATAGAGAAGGATAGAAAAAAAAAGAAGGGAGTGAGGGTTAGGGCCCTGCTATCTCCTAGTAGGCTTACACTGGAAGATTCTTCTTAAGGCCCACCTCATAGAGTCTATCACCTTCCAATAGTGTCAGTCTGAATAGCAAGCCTTTAATGCATGGGCTTCCGGATCCAAACCATAGGACATCAAGAGTAAATGAGCATGTCTTCGGCTAACATAACAATGAGACCTATTTTATCTATTTACTTTGTTAAAATACCATTTTCCCCTAAGGTGCATATGCAGGGGTCAGTATATTTAGAATTGAATGTGGGAAGTTGTTGGTCAATATTTGTTGATAAGTTAAGGGAGTGAAAACTGTGGCCTTATTCTTGACTAATGAATTTGTTGTGGTGCTCTATTTTGGTTGAGCAATACAGAAAAACAAAACTAGGGATACAGTTGGATGGTCTGAACCAAAATTAACTCTCATGGTTATGAAAATATTATCACTGTTCTTATAATGAGTCAGTTAGTCTTAAGAAAATATTAGATGGTTCTTTGGTTCTAAAACTAGGAATGAGGAGCATGGCAATTGTGCTGCTGTGAAAGAAAATGGCCCTCAAAATAAGTGGCACTATTAGGAGGTGTGGCCTTGTTGGAGGAAGTATGTCACTGTGGGGGTGGGCTTTGAGGTCTCTTTTTCTCAAGCTTCCCTCAGTGTAACAGTCAACTTCCTGTTGCCTGCATGCTGTAGCACTCTCAGCTCCAGCACCACATTTGCCTGCACTCCACCATGTTCACCTTCATGACCATAATGGACTAAACCTTTAAAACTGTAAGTAAACTGCTCTCAAGTAAAAAAAAAAAAAAAAATTAATGTAAGAGTTGCCTTGGTCATGGTGTCTCTTCACAGCAATAGTAAATCCTAACCTAATGAGACAATAACATGCAGCCCAGGAGCAAGCCATGGAGCTCCCAGGCTCTTCTGTCAGATAAACTATACCCAGACAGATGCCCAGTGCATCAGGAGTCAAATGAAAGATTGAAAGCTGGCCAAGTAGAAAGTCTGAGTTTTATTTATTGTTTCATAAAAATTATTGAGGGTGGATGTCTGGAGACATAGCTCATCTGGTAGTGATGTTTACATGGAGGACGTAAGCCTTGAATCCAATCCAAAGCATTATCGTCTATTTGTAACCCCAGGTACAAGAAAAACGGAAGAAAGAGGAACCGAAGTTCAAGGTCATCCTCAGCCTTCCAGCAAGCTTTAAACTAGCCTTGGCTACATGCAATCGAATCCTCATTACCCAGGAGGCTGAGGCAGAGGAATTTTCATAAGTTCAGAGCTAGCATTCTGAGTTTTACCATTGAGTAGCAAGCCACCCTAGGCTACACAGTAATACTGTGTCTCATAAACAAAAATGAGACACTGGAAAAGTAAACTATAAAGGTTTTCAAATATGCCTATATTAAAAACAAACTATCCACTATTATACTACTCACTTTTCTCTTTCCATTTCCTTTTAATATGTCTTTGTTTTCTTTCTTTTTGAAGCAGTTTTGCATTGAATCAATAAAAAATATACAAGCACATGAGATTTTTGCCAAAAAAGTCCCTGTTATTTCTGCTCTTACTTAAAGGCAAGCACTATTATTTTCTTGCAGACATTTTGTATGTATGATATTTTATAACTATATAATCAATAACTCTGGGTTTGGGGCTGGTGAGATATGTCAGTGGGTTGAGACACTTACTGCTGTCTCATGGCCCAAGTTCAATCCCTGAGGCTTACTGATGGAAGTAGAGAAGCTACACTCTAACACGGTGGGGGGAGGTGGGAAGAGAGGGAGAGAGACTATAGAGATTCTTCTTAATTCTCACTTTTAAAAGGCACATAATTTTTCTGTAGACCTTACCCAGTGTTCTTTTCCCTCTCACAACACAGTGTCTCACACGTGCTTGGTCAGAAAACAGAAAGCAGCAGCTATTCTCTTTTTAGTGTCTAAACAGTGTTTTTGTTTTAGTTTTGTCCTAATGTATTCATTCTCACATTAGTGGATTTGTTTTTAATTGTTTGAAGTCATTTACTACTATGAACAATGCTTCAAGTGAATAACTTCTTAAAAAATAGCACTCTGTGTGTCAGCAAGCCCCTCTGGAGGAGAAATTAGTCCAGGGATATTATTAGATCAAAAGGAATAGGCAGTTTCAATCTTGGCGAGCCTTGCCAAATCAGCCTCCAGTTTGGCAGGCCTGGTAGCCAGTCTCTTGCTAAGCCTGCCTGAGTGTGCCTGTCCTCTGCGGAAGATGCTGTTCAGCTCTGTGGTCTCTGCCAGTCTGAGAGGTGGAAATCATTGGCTTCTTATAGTTTTACTATGGGCTCCTCTAAATCAAGTGAATGCTGGATGCATTTTCATGTGTTAGAAAAGTATTTTGGTTTCTTCTGGGAGATGTATGTGTGGGTTCTTTGCCCATTCCTCTGCTGGGTATTGAGTTGCTCCCGCCTAGGGATCTTGAACAGCAACTCAGAAAATTAGAGTGTTTGTCTTACGATTTTGCTTTTTGTTGCTTTTTCATTTGACTTTTCATGTTTCTTTCATACAGGATTTTCTTTAAAAATCATGTTGTCAGATTTCTTTTGGCTGTATGACATTTGACATATTTAGGCCCTCTCCACTGGATAATTATATTTTTTAAATTGTCTCATCTTATTACTACTTTTGAGATAATAACTTTGTTGGGATGTAACTTACACTTTAGTCCGACTTAGTGGTTTCTTGTTTTTACTTCTAGTTATACAACATTACCACAATCTAATGGCAGAACATTTTCATTGTCCTCCAAAGAAACCTTGTACCCATTAAGCAGTCACTCCTCATTTCCTCCTCCTCCATGCCCGTCCAATCCACTTATCTGCACTCCGTCTCTGTGGCTGGGCCTGCTCTAGATGATTCAGACCCAGGGAACCACCACAGAGTGTGCCACCTCATGTGACTGGCTTTTCCTACTTTGCATAACACTTTCAAGGCTCTTCCTCAAATTTTTATGTTTTCATTTGAATTTTTTTCTTTGCATTCTGCCTCTTATTTTGAAGTAGGATATGAACTAGGGATCTAACTATGTATTCTTTTTTCAGATAGCTGTCTTTTGTCATCACAAATCTGTCTTTCTCTAGTAAAATGCAATGCCAACTTTATTATGTGTGGGAACCCACAAAGATTCCAGCTTGTGGCTTGTTTCCATTTTGACTCAAGGTCAGAGAATCCTAGCTTGTGCCCCCCCCCCACACACAACACACAACACACAAGGCTGCATAATAGGATGCTTTGGCCAAAGATATGATTACCAGGTGTCTTACGATTGAGAATTAGACAAGTGTTTACACCTGTCTGTACTTGCTCTTCCCCTTTGCTTGGTATAAAACACCCAGGGGAAATAAAATGAGGGAATCTGAGGATTCATTCAGTGCCCTCCTGACTCTAGCTTTCTGTCTCCTTCTAATTCTTTCTGTCCCTGTAATTTCCAATCCACACTCCCCTCTCCAGGACTGTACTAAACATCAGAACAGCCCCTGACAAGTATGCAGGAATTGCAGTCTGCATAGGGACCTCCTTGCTCTGTGTTGATTCTGCTAGTCCCTGTGGTATATGTGCACCCTGTTTTACTTTGAGGGAACATATCTCTCAATGTCTAGTAAGCTATTCTTTATTTCTTTTTATATCATTTTTATGACGATTCTTTATTTGTCTTTTATAAATTTCCAGGATTAGCTTCTTTATAGGTATTTAAAAACTGTATTCAATATACATAATAATTTTGGAAGAATTGTTCTCTTGATGCTGACAGCATTATTTGCAGTTGTTTCTGTCTTCTTTGTCTATCAACTATGTGTAAATTTTTACTTATTTATCTTTAAAATATTTCTAGCTGCGTTGTGCTTTTAATATTATTAGAAATTGGATATGTCGTCTCACTGACTACCATTTAGAAAAGTTATTGATTTTCTCATGTTTCTTTTGTTCATTTCTCCTGTGGAATTCTCAGATAAAAGTGCTCATCTGATTTGCTCAGAGTTTAGTCATTTAGTATTTAAAGATAACTAGTAATTTCTGCCTCTTCTCCAGTTTTTTTTAATATCCCTTTCTTTCTCTTATGTAGCTAAACAGGCCAACTCCATTAGAAGCGTATTAAATATCAGTGTTCGGGATGTTCCTGCCTGTTTTACTCCTGACTTTAAGGGAATCTTTAGATGTTCTTACATTAGGAAGAAAGCCAGCCTGTCGAGACCAATCCATTTTCTGTCTGTGTGGTTCTCATGGGGCTTCTAATAAATAGAAGACATCTTAAAAATGCCAGGTTTGGTAGAACTATTTGCAAACAGGTAAAAAATGCTATGCTGGTCCCCCTGTGGTGAGAAAATAGTAGTCCAAATTTGCTTACTCTTGTGGTCAGGAGTGTATGGGTGAGAAACCCCAGCTGTAAAGGAGAAGCCAGCAATCATATTTGTATCTTTTTTCTTTTGCCAATCAATTGAAAAGACTAGGAAATGATAGGAATGGATAGTGCCAAGGCATGCAGTAAAGCTTTTGCAAAGGGAAAAATAGGGGGATAGGAAGGAGCATGAGGAAAGATAGTGTAATACTGAAAATATACACCATTTCCCTTCCTAACCTGCAAAGTCAAGCAATGTGATGGATGTAAATAGTTCTAGAATATTGCCAAAAACATAGCACAAAACACTCGCTGTCAGTAAATATAATAAAGAGCCTCAGAAGAGGGTAAGAAGAAAATAATGTGCTATGCTACCATTTGGAAGCAAAGGAAACTAATAAAGAGCTCCAAATATTGAGAAATCACTGGAGAGGAAAGAATTCTTATTGAAATATGTTTACATGTTGATTCTGTTTGATGTTGCCATTAAAAAATGTTTTGATCTCTTGCAAAGAAAGCTACACTGAAGAGGTATTTTATGTGCTAAGCTGAACCTGGCATTAGCCTAGTAATAATTACTAGGACAGCCTGTCCCTTGCATTAGCAAAACTGGAGAATAAAACGAGAGGCAGCATCAACAGAGGCTTTGATGCATGCTGGAAATGTCTAGCATAAAGATCCGCTGTGTTGTAGTTAAAAACAAAGGCGTTTAGGCTGCCTCTGTAAATTAGAGACATTGATAAAAGGTGTCTGGTAGCTACTAATAACCACTTAAATGACAGACCTAAAATAAGGAGGAAATCCCCAGAAAGCAACAGACTGCAACTGTGTTACAGGCCTCCCACACCTGTACCCTCACCACCTGGTCTCATATGAAAACCTTTCTGCACAGTTTTTTTTTTTTTTTCCCCACACTGCAGAGATCAGTGTGTTCTAGGAAGGTATACTGGAAGAATCTTCCTGAATGTTGAATTTAGTATGACTTTAGAAGGTGGATTGAGAAGTGTGATGATTACTCTTGATCGTCAATTTTATTAGATTAGAATTGCTATGGAAATGAGCCTGGGTATGCCCATGACAATGTTTCCAGGAAGGTTTCACTGAAGAGGGAGAACCCATCCTGAAGGTGGATGGCACTATCAATGCAGAGGGTTCCTGGGATGGATAAAAAAGAGGGCTAATACCAGATGAACATCAGCATCCATCTCTCCTTCTGACTGTGAATGTGGTGTGACAGTCCCACACTCCTGTCACCACAGTGCCTGCCAACAAGATGGGCAATACTTTCAGACTCAGAACTGTTATAAACCCTTCTTACTTATAAACCCTTGCTACTTCTGTCAAGTATTTTCTTCTATTAATTAGAAAAGTAACACAGAGGAGAACATAAAAGCATTAGAGCCAGAGGCAGCTGGCTGCACCACTAGCTGACTGTGTGAACTTAAGCAACAAGGTACAGAAGTTTCTGGAGCCTAGCTTCTCATCTGTGAGCACTATCTATGAGTCAAGATTGTCATATGCACTTGTTAGATGTTGTAGACAAAGCACCTGGCATGGGCCATCGAAGAGGTCAAGATGGGCAAGAAGTGAGGGCAGGGAATAGGAGGAAGGATTCTATGGGTCAGGCACCTCAGTGAGGTGCAGATGAGAAGAGCATCTTGTTAGGACCACAGATGAAGGAGTGGTCATAGGAAATGGGTGAGATGCTTTAAATGGGTCATGAAGAGGAAGCAAGCAAAATGCTCTGGAGAAGGGCATCTGATGTGAAGAGGCTGGAGATTAGAGGGATATTCAGACCTTTGTATATTCCTTGTCTCAGTGCCATGACAGACTACCTGGTGGAAGAAACTTAAGGGAGGGAAAGACGAAGGCTTACTTTGGCTTCCTGTTTGAGGATACAGTCCATCATGGTGGGGAAGGCATGGTGACAGGCGTGTAGAGCCTGTCATTTAACATCAACCATCGGGAAGCAAAAAGAGGTGAATGCTGGTGCACAGCTCACTTGCTCCTTTGTATTCAGTCTGGAGTGCCAGTCTGTGGGATGGTACGACTCACATCTGGAGTCATTTTCCTTCCTAGGAAAAACCTGTTGGAGATGCCCTCACGGGCTTCCATGGAGGCTTGTCACCAAGGCAATCCTAAACCTGGTAGAATTGAAGATTAGCCAGCACAGAATAGAAATCACCAAATATGGCTGGCTCTGAGCTATGAAGTAGAGAGAGTTTTAGTGTGTATAATACAGGAGAGTTCTGCCTGTATAGGACTCAGTAGGCCTGGTATACCTGTTTTGCTGTGGTTGGGTGGTGGTGGTGATGGACCGCCTTTAAAGTCTATAAGAATGAAGGAACAATTGTGTTCACATTTTGGATATGTAACAGTGATGCCTGTGGGGTATATGCTTAGAGGCTTGTGGGAGGAGATGAGCTTTAGGCAAAGGCAATGATGTCTTTTATATCCCTTCCCCTGAAGTGTTGAACACATAGCAAGTTTTCCAAAAACAATCAACAAAACCTCAATGCACTTGAACAAAAGCTGTTGTACTGCAATGGCAATGATTCTCTCTCTTGTGGTCCTCTTGTATGTACCATTAATTGGACCCTCTTGTTTTGACTTGGTCATTCCTGGCCTTTTATTGAATTATGTTAAGTGAGTGGAGATGTGGCACATGCATACTGTAATTTGTGTATCATTTACTGTGCAAGGCTTTTTATTTTCAAAAAGCTCTTGGAGATTTGAACCCTGCGTATCTGAAAAATCCAGTTCCACAAGGCTGCCTTGGTTTCCAAGGTGGCTTCTTCTGGGTAGAAATCATGGGAAATGGCTCTTCCAAGCCTCAAATGTTTGAAGCCTGACATATATTTGAGAAATTTTCTTGCTAATGGCTCTTTGAAGCTTCCTGGCTCTGAAAGAGCCACAAGCTTTTAGTTTGGGCTGCCTCCAAGAGAGAGACTCATTTAGGAATGATGATGCATACCTGACTAGGATGGCCAGAATCAGTAGCTGTGGCCAGAGGTTATAAAGGGCCAAGGATCGCTGTACCCATCATGGTCCAGAGAGTGAGGAGCAGTAACTTAGAACCATAAATTTATACTTCAGTCTATTCCGAGGTTATTTTTGAGAGCCTACTGTGTGGCAGGCAGAGTACTACATACTATGATAAATAGGATGAAAATGGCCTTGATACACATATGCTTCCTATGTGTGTGTACATATATAGAAATATGTATATGGGAGTACCACAGGGCGTGTATAGAGATCAGAGAACAACTTGTGGGTGTTGAATTCTGTCCTTCCTGCATGCAAGTCCTGGGGATGAAGCACAGGCCATCAGGCTTGGCAGCAAGTGCCTTTATCTACTGAACCATTTGGCTGTCTCTATGCACTGCATTTCAGTTACCATAGCAGTCAACACAGCTATCCAGTTGCAATGCATTAAGCTAGGTCATGCAGAAGGGAAGTGAAGAATGATAAGAAAATCTGGAGAGACACCAGACCGTCAGCTTGGAGTCTAGGCAGGGCTGCTATGACTCTGAAGTTTCCTGGACAATAACTAAGAGCTAATAACGTATGTTAGGCAGTTTGGGGTGGGGTAAAATAATACCATAAAAGAGGTAATGCTTTAATCCAAAGGAAAAAATGATTTTTTTAACCAAGTCATCAAAATAACCTTTGAGTCATTTATACTTTGGAATATATATCTAGATGTCAGTAATCATTTAAGACTCAAACTGTAGTTGATGTTGCATCTTTGCATCCTGGAGGAGAACAGTGCTCTAAGAGAAAACAAGAACTGTGCAGCATCTCTGAAAAGATTTCAAGTCCTGGTGTTTGCTCAGTTAGCACAGGTGACACTCAGCCTCCCAAGGCTTTTGGCTCTCTGGAATTTCAGTGGCTTAATATTCTGTCATTTGGAGTGCATGGGACAGCCACATCCTTGGAAGAGCCCAGGATAAGTTCTCCTCCACTAGAATTCAGTACAAAGACCAATGGAAGCTGATCTCATGTGAAGCTAGTTGGAAACAACAACAGAAACTGCAAAGTGCTGGCTTTAATGGAAGGGTCCCTTTTAATTTGTTACCTGTTGCAAGATAGCATGAAGCCAAAGACTGAGGGGCCAGATCTTTCCACCACTCATTAGATTGCATCACTTAAAGGCCCCAACATCTTCCATATTGCCACACTAAGGACTTTATCTTCCAACTCATCAACCCTTGGGAGACAGAATCACAGCAAAGGCTTTGTCTAGAGAAGAGACTATTTGCGCTTTTTGGATAACACAGACAACATACTGTGTGATTGGAGTTTTTGATTTATGCTACCTCTGTTAAAGCCAGTTATTGCAAAAATCATGTTACTTTTGAAGCAGCTACCCTGCTCTCCAAATTGTTTGGGAAAAAAGTATGTTTGTTATATCTTCTCTCAAACTGATATTCCTCCAAGAGTAGCTCATACTCCACTTTCTTCTGGAAGCCTTTTCTGAACTCAGGTTGTAGGCTACCAAGGGAATTCTGGGCCTATAATGAAGTAGAAAAATATATTAATTGCCTTTACCAGTTGAGTCTTGTGGGTGTTTCTTGTTTTCAGGGACATTTGAGGCTACCTTGACATCTTGACTGTTCCCCCCTCCCCGCAAACCCTATGCAGGGCTCAGCTCTACAGTGGCTATGATGAATATATGTGTGGCTTTCTATTTTTGTAGTAAAATATTCCGAAACTCACTCAATTTTCTTTTTTTTAATCCTTCACTTATATTACTTTCTTTCCAGTTTTATTTATCTCTAAGGACATGGTGCTGGGCCATCTTCTCTGAAAAGCCTTGCCAATTTCAGAATTAAGCTAGGGTGGTTCTTTCTCCAACCCCACTGTCAACTCAGCACTTTATTTAGGAAAGCTAGAGAACTTCCCTTCCAATTTATCATCCAGGAAACGGAGCTGGGAAAAACTCACCCTATTTTTACAAGGATAAATAAAACCCAGACTTATAGACATTTTGAAAAAATATGTTTAAGCATAAAATATAAACATGAGATTTGTTATTACTGACAGATTTGATTATAGGTAAGAAAACAATGCTTCCAGTATGTCCTGTTGATTAGCAGATTGCATCCTATTAGGCAAGTGCCTTACCATTGAGCTACCTGCCCCACTCCACCCCAGTCCAGCTTGTCCTGTTGTAGTTTTTGCCCCACCTTTCTTAAAATGAAGACCTTGAGTCAGGTGTAGTGGTGCATACCCATAATCCTCACACTCCAAAGACTGAGACAGAAGGGTCATGAATTCCAGGATCGCCTGGGCTACATAGTGATATTCTGTCACAAAATGGTAACAATGTGTAGAGCTGGATGTCCAAAGAGCTGCTATTCTTCTGCCTGCAGTTAGTAGCTGTGAGACCATGTCTGCCTTAATTAACCTTTGGGGCTTCTGCATCTTTTCCTGTGAATTGAGAATAGACAGTTTCTGTCCATTGGGATAGCTGAGTACTTACACTCTGCAGTTATTTTTGAAAAAAATTAAACTACCACTGAAGCTGGAGATTTGATTCGGTTGGTAGAATACTTGCTTAGAATGCACAAAGCCCTGGGTTGGATTTCTAGCACTTCATACGCTAGCCATGATGGGCTATGCTGTTATCTAACACACAGGAGGTGGAGGCAGGGGATTGGAGTTAGTAATTACTCTCAGCTGCACAAAGAGTTCAAGGCTAGCCTGGACTATATATGAGACTCTGTCTATAAAACAAAACAATAACAAACAAAAACTGCAGATGTAGTATTCATTCCTGTAATAGATATCATGGGTTTTTTTGTTTGTTTGTTTGTTTGTTTTTTTCTGTGAACTAATAACTATGCCAGACAGAGCCATAGGTAAAATTTTATTTTGATTTTTCATTCTAAAAGAGCTTTTTATTTATTTATTTTCTTGCCCTAAATGCATGATATACTATAGAAAGAGGAGCCAAAATAGACTGAATATATGATGAGGATGTACAGCCAGCAGATGACTGTGTTCAGAAGGTACCATGTTGACGTGTAGGTTATATGTTAGCTATATAGCCAAATTTGAGACAGGATATAGAAGGGACCCACTATAAATGGGTCTTGAGGTCATGATAAAGCCAGATGGCTGTGTACTAGAGTGTATCCCTATGTGTGACCTATTTTTAAATTCAAGCACTGAGGTCTACTGGATGACTTAGGCACTGATGACATGTTCTGGGAGGCAACATTCACTGCCATGGGAGCTGGCTGGCCTTTTCTCCCTTTCCGTTCCTGAATCAAGTCTGAATGAGCAGGTGTTACTTGCTAAACTGTGCCCCCCAAAGACACTAGATTGGCATTCTCCAGCACCCCTAGTATTCCTAGTAGTATGCATGATGTATCATTAGGAAGTAGAGTGTTTGCATCTGACAAAGTAAAAACGAGGCTCCTGTAGTATGAGTAGTGTCCTTATAAATGGAAAATTTGAACATAGAGAAGGCCACTCAGAGGCAATGCTATATGAGGGAAGGCATCAGGCTGCCCCGGGTCTGGGAACATTAAAAATGACAAGAAGACCACAGAAGTTAAGGGAAGGGCAGGGAACACAGTCTGCCTCCCACAGAGTGCATGATGAAGAGACTTGCTGACACCTCATTATGGACTTCCCTTTCCAAGACAACTAGACAATACATTTCCATTATAGGAACCACCTAGTTTGTGGCCCTTCATTATGATCCCCCCAAATCGGCCCATATCGACTGGCCATTTCTGTACCCAACCTTTCCCCTCTGACTTGTGGCCTAGGATTTGGACTTTCTGGGTGAGCCTGCATGTGGTATGCAGTTGTTGGCAGGGAACACTGCAAGAGATGATACTTCCTGTGGTTTGGCTTCTGAAAGCCAATGCATTAAAGACAAATCTTGAGCCTTGGAGTTTATTTAGAACCAGGCTTGTTCACGTTATAATTACCTCACTCCATCCTTTCCCCTAAGACTACCCCTTTGTGTGTTTAAAGAGTGGAAGGAGTACAGTTGGGCAGCAAACTTTTAAAAATCACTTATGCAAAGCTCTTCCTTTTCTGGTTCTCTCTGCAGGCTTGGACACTTCTTGAGAAGATTTAGAGATCTATTGTAAGCCTGCTTCTGTTGAGGGCTTGGCAAGCCTGGGATGCGAAAGGGAAAGTTTCCTTTTGCTTTTCGCTTTTTTTTTTTTTTTTTCCTCTTTTGAGTTTTCATGTTCTTTCTCTGAAGGATGCTAGCAACTCTTTAACATTTGAGTTTTGGATGTTTAAAAAAACTTCCAGTTCAATATGTTGAAATAGTTGGTAATTTATGTTAAAAAAAAAAAACCTATCATGTAAAGTTATCAGAAAAAAGTTACGTAATTAGCATGCCTGTAACTCATTAAGACAGGAGATCCCTCCTCACAGAAAGTGTCACATTTCTTCCATCTTGTGGCTCCTAAGAACTTTTTTGTAAAGTCCAGAAAAACACTTTTGAAAATCTGCTGGGAGTTGAAAGTCAACTATTTTTATGACTATGTCAGAAGGAATTGTGTTTTGTAGTGGGAATTTCATGTCCTTGCTTAACAATAGAGAGAGTGAAGCTGCAGGATGGGAAAAGTGGTACGCCAAGATCAAAACTCAGGATCTCCAACCTCTGTTATATCTGTTTTCTGCGATAATTCTGAGGACCATTCCAAAGGTCAGTAAGAGGGACCAAGGAGAAGAGACATGAAGGGTGGCTGGAAAAGAACATGGTGGGCTTGGAAGAGAACACACAGGTCCCCAGGAAGACCTGGATCTCAGACAGGCTTCAACCTTGTACAGAGGCAGAGCCTAGGGTCACCTGACTTACACCTGGGGATACTGAGCAAGCCTAACTAACTACGTCGTGTGCTTCACCCTGAAATACTGAGGACTTCAGTGATGGGCCTGGAATTCACTTGGGGGCATGAGTCAGCACTTAGCTGATGTTTGGGTAGGGAATATTTGGCATTCCATTGTGAAGCTCTGTTCCTGTTTGAAATTTCACATGAACAAATGTTAGGTCTCTCAATGTACCTAATGATTTTTTCCTGTCTTTCTCTCTCTTGACTCTATTGTTCAGCTGGCTCCTCTCTCCCCTGCAGCAACCGAGTCATTCCTCTGAAAGAAACTGAGCCCTTCCCTTATGTCTGAGCCTAAGAAATAGATGCTGAGAGGTCTCCCAGAACCTTCCCTCATTTTTATTTCTTCACAGATAATATGATGGATGGCTGTACTTTTATAATAAATTCAAAAGCCTCCCCCTGGTTCTCACCAGTTTGAATTGCTCAAAAGAGCACAAAGACGAGAGTACTTTAAAATAAACCTCAGCTAATTATACATACAACCGCATTCTCTAAATGGGAATATTTTCAGGGTGTCTTTGCTCTCCAGTGCCACCTGCTCACAATTTAAATGGGCACAAATTTAGTTCCATTAAACAAAACACAGTGACTCCTCCTATGGCACAAAGTCCTTTAGTCCTATTTTGGAGTTGGGAAACTAGCCTTGTGTTCTCCTGTCGGCTCTGGGCCTGTGTCAACCACACCACAAAGCTGTTTACTTGCATAGTTTGCAATCTTGCTTTCAAAACGAGCAGGCAAATAGGCTTGTGATGAAGTGGTTTGTGTTTTAGAAAGGTTCTTACAGACCTGGTGGCATCTGAACTCAAGAGTCCCAGCAATTAGCAGTCCCCAGAAATTGAAGAATATATGCACATTGGAGTCTTCAGTTTGTTAGTTTTTGTCTGTCTGTTTTTCTTCCTACACCAGCAATTTTATTTTACTGGGAACATAATAAGGTCACTTAGGAGGCATCCATTCATCTGTTATTGATTTCTGATGTCTGTAGGTCTAGACAGGGTGTTTCTTTGAGGATTTGAAACTTAGAGCTACATTCAAATAAAACTCGATTGTCAGGCTCTCTCTCTGCCTGGCCTCCTTTGCTGTCTCAGGAACAGAACATGAGAGCTGGGTGTGGTGGCTCAGACAAGTAATCCCAGCACTCAAGAGGCTGAGGCTAGAGTGTGAGGCCATTTTGGGCTACATAATGAGTTCAAGGCTAACCTGGGCTACACAGCCAAACCTTGTCTCCAATTCTAAATCCACACACATTCTAGAGGTATACACAGACTGTGTTCTCAGAGAAAGTATTCCCTCTCCAATTCCATTTCTCATTTGGTGTCTATATCAGGAGACCTTAGCATTATGTTACGTAATCAGGAAGCCCAGCTGTGCCCATCTGTCAAAAAAAGGAGGAAACTGTATATCTGTGCCTGAAGTCTGAGTTTTTCCTGATTTTGCCACCACTTTCCACAGCACCCCCACCCAACTCCCACACCCTTGCCCTGCATTCCTTTCCATTTTGTCCATTCAAAAACTCCTTCCTCCCTTAGAAAAGCTAAAAATACAAGCAATGCTTTCCAAGGCGCTTCCCTTATTCGGATCGTGTAGTTAAGCTGCTGGTGAAAGAAAGCCTTTGTTTTCCTGACTGCTCAGAGCTGAGTCTTTACAAGTCTCCCATTGTCTCATCTGAGATGGTCACCTTCGTCCAAGCCCCATTATCCTTTCTGTGGAATCAGAAGGTGTCAAAATGCTTGGAAAAGCCTGATGTCTGCATGTTTGGGGACCTCATGGCACCCCAGAGCTATGTGCATAGGTTCAGAAATCTTAAGGTACTTGGACCATCCAGCCATCGTGTGTGGGGAAGTGTCAAATGATTGTGGCTGTACTCTAGACATGAATACTCCAGGATCAAAAACTCACTCGTGGGCTTTTGCCAAAAGTCTGCAGACCCACAAAGGCCCAGGGATGTGAGAGCCTAGAGATGAAGTTCTCCAAGCAGAGGCCCTGTTGTGTGTAATCCTGAGCCACAACTTGGCTGGCTGGCCAAGACAGCTGGCTCTGGTTACTGTGGGAACAATGTGAGGAAGGCCATTGTCAGATTCCTCAGAGTTCAAAGGCACAGGCTGCTTAACACACTAGGTTTCTGCTGGCGAAGGAAAGACAAGGAGGACATGGAATTTGGATTTGAAGAAGGCAAAAGGTCTGAGCAAGCCTTTGACTCCAGGTTTCCCTTGGTTTGGAAGTAAGGGCTTGAAGCTGTTCTGTGACCCGCTCAGCATGGCATACTAAGGTTCGAAGCCCCTAATGGCCTATATGTCCATAATCATTTTCAGTATGCTAGACTTGATAATGAATAAAGAAATTGTTGGTCTGATTGTCCCATCTCCTACCCCGCAGCTGCCTGAACAGGTTTCGTACTAGTTCCTTCTCCTGGTTTCCATGATAAAATAAATGCCTGGTGAAATCGGCTTAGAGGAGGGAGAGTTTCTGAGGAATAATAGAGTCATGGCAGAGAAGCCCCGTAGGAGGAGCACGGCAGCTGGTCAGCTTGTGTCTGCAACCGAGAAGCAGAGCTATAGAATCTCGGTCTCCTCCCTCCCAGGGACCCGCTTCTCTCAGGGAGGATCAGTCTCCTGAAAGCTCCACAGCATTCCAGAGCAGTGGCTGCTCCACACCAGTGTCCAAACACATGAGCCTCCCAGAGACATCTCACATTCAAACCACACGGGGCCATCACTCTACAATTCAGGCCGGCTCCGAGCTTCAGATCCTCCTGCCTCAGCCTCCTCAGTGTCAGGATTGCAAAGCATGAGCCACCATCCCCAGGAAAGTAGAATTTTCTTATGATGTCACGTGCCACATCCAAATCCTCTGGCTGTGAGACGTCCTTATGGGAAGTTATTGGCTTCTAGCCCTAAGCCCAGAGGTCAGTAACCAGCTTTAACTCAAGGGCAAAGATCTAAAAGCATTAGACAGTAATGCTTAAAAAACATATACATTCTAGAAAGTTCTGACTCTGCTGAAAGTTTTGGGTTTTGAGAGAATTGTTGAGGGTCAGAGAGATGGTTCAGCTGGGAAAGGCACTTACTGCCAAGTCTCATGATCTGAATTCAAAATTGAGAACATACTTGCTAGGAGAAGAGAACTGACGTCCATAAATTGTCCTCTGACCTCCATATGCCTGTTGTAGCATGCCCACCCCAACAAAAAATAAATATAAAAGAAAAGATTTAAATAAAGTAGGGCCTGGAGAAATGGCTCCCTAGCTAAGAGTACTCGTTTTTTTGCAAAGGACCCAGGTTCAATTCCCATAACCTACACCAAGGCTCACAAATTTCTATAAATCCAGGAGAAGTGATCTCTTGTGACCTCCTCAGACACTGCATGTGTGTGAAAAACATACATATTTGCAGGCAAATACTCATAAAAATCTAAAAGCTAATAATTGAAGAAGAGGTGATCAGAAAAATCAATGCCTAGCTAAAATCTGCCACAAGGCTCTGGTTCAAGCCTCATTTGGAAGACTGTCTTTTTCTCTTGGCATTTTTTCCTATGGAGTCCCATGGGACCTTGTTGTAGAATATATATTGGAGTTTGGGGCTTTTATTTAAACTTTTCACTATTCTAAAGCTATTCCAGGTTGGCTTGTCTTACTCCAAATGAAGATGTTTGACACATTGCTTCTGCATATGAACTTAGGTTACAGTACTGCTGTTTTCCCATATGGGGGGGAAAAGGTACTGTACATTCTTATTCATCAGAAAACAAGCACTGAGCCACAGCTGCCTCTCCTGCCCTCCCCTCCCTCACAGCATGACATGGTGGCCCAGGGACAAGGGAAGAAATGAGCAGATCTAAAGCCACAGCTCTAGATCCCCACCTTTTCATTCCCAAGTCCTTTGTGAGTATGCTGGGTTTAAATGCTTTGTTTCTAGGAAAAGTGTGTGCAGTTCCTGGTGAATAGCTTCAGAAGTGTCAAGTGTGTAGCTTGCCTTATTGGTGTCTTTCTTTGCATGAAGTGTGAACATGTGAAAGCATGTCTCTATGTGTATATGTGTGTGTGCAGTGTGTGGATATGTGTATGTATGTGAATGCATGTTTATTTGTGTGTCTATGTGTATGTGTGTGTACATGTGTATATTGTGTTTTTGTGTGTATGTGTATGAGTATATATCTGTGTATGTGTGTGTACTTTTTTGTGTATGTTTATATGTCTGTGTGTACATATGTACGTGTGTATGTATCTATTGCATGTATATATAATATAGGTATATGTGTGTACATGTGTACGTATGTAATGTGTATATACAGAGAGATATAGATGTGTGTGTGTGTGTGTGTGTGTGTGTGTGTGTGTGTGTGTGTACATGAAACAGTTTCAGGACAGCCTCTGGTGTCCTGAAATTAAGAATTACATCTTAAGGGCTGGAGAGATGGCTCAGCCATTAAAGGCTAGGCTCACAACCAAAAATATAAGAATTACATCTTAATTTTTAAGACTGTGACCTCTCACTCTGAGTGGCTAGGCTGGTGGGCCAGTAAACCCCAGGGATTCTCCTGCCATGGCCCCCCAATGTCAGTATTACAAGCACATGCCCCGCATCCAGCTGTTTTGAACTCTGGTCCTCATGATTGCAGGGCCCTCTGTTTATCAACTGAGCTATCATAAACTGTCTTTATATGCTGGGAGTACACAAGGACCCACCTAGCTCGAACCTTACCAGTGGCTCCCTATGGTCCTAAGCACTGAGCATTCTTTGGTGTCCCCTCTAGAGAAAGCCTGTTGGCCCTGAGTCCTCGGATGAGCTCAATGAGGTGTGTAAGTTAAGGCTGTCAAGACAGAGCGATGGGGCAGAAGACAAGCTGAAAACACACCCTGGCTCTTCCTGCCATCACTTCTCTTTCCCTTTGCTGAAGCTTCACTCTCTCTGCTATTTGAAGAGAGCAATTTAGACTTATATTAAGGAATGCATAAATAGGTTTGTGTGATGGAATCTCATCTAAAGTGAATGTGGATGGCGTATGCTAATGAGCACGCATGGGGCCTCCCTTCCAGAAGCAGCTTCTACCACCCCCTCTTCACCCACTAGACATCTGAAAGCAACTCAGAACTCAGGCTGCGGGGAAAGGTTAGCCCTTTTTTTTTTCCTGTCTCTCAATATTACACCTCTCCGCACAGAGCCTTAAAGCACTTGACAAGCCTTCAAGTGATTCCAGGTGATGGATTTCCCCCCGGAGACCCTTAAGAGCTGGTTTTACATAGAAGCACATACAATTTCAGTTCTAGTCAGAGTATTTGACTGTCTCACATCATTTCACATCACCAGAACCTTCTTTTGGTTCTCCCTGTGGTTCACACCCTCATTCTTCTTCTTCCTGGAATTTTGGATGCTCACTGGTAAGATGTCACAAACCTTTATGTCAGCCATGCTATTGCGCAAATTTGGCCAAGGAATTTTTTCTGGGTGAGACACAATTTCCTTTAAGTGAGGAGGCAGAGTGAAGTCTCTTGTGGGTTAGTTGCCACGTCCCAACATTCTGTGACCTCCATGGCTTTGTATCCACTGGGATTCAGCAGCCTCAGGTACAGTCTGCCTTCCCCCCCTCCTCCTGGTACAGTTTGCCTTGAAGACTTGTCTCCCTGTCCCTGGCCTGCGTTCTTTTCATCCCTGGAAAGGATCTCAGATTTGCTTTAAGGTGTCCAGCCCTGGCATACAAGCATGCAAAACCTCTGATCACACCTTGACCTCTGTCCCACTGCTGATGAAAATTCAAGTCACCAAAGGTTGTGGGCTTCTGGAATCAGTAGGAAGATTGCTCAGGGCTAGAAAGGAGCAGACACGGAGAGATCCCAGAAGAAAAAGTGCTGTAATAGGGAGTCTAGAAGCAGCTCTGTTTATGACTAGAGAGCTGTTGCCTAACTATTTAGGATTAAAGACACAGATGAATGGGCTGGGAAGGCAGTAATAGGTTACCTCTCTCTTCTCAGAGGAGGTAGATCCAAGGCCACTCTGCTATTTCTCCTTGGGTCCTAGAGGAATCTAGGCGGCTGTCACTAGTCTCCGAAAACTTTATACAAATCCTTTTTCTTACCCATAAGCCTTCAGGCTTCTGGCTCCTTCAGACTCACTATGAGAACAACTTATTTAGTGCTGCTGCTGTATGTCACAGTTATATAAAGGATTTTTAAAAAAGAAAAACGCACGGGTTTTGCATTTTTGAAAACCACAGGCATGTAGTGGGAGAGCTTGTGTGCAAAGCAGCATGACCTTGGATGAGTCACGTGATTTCCTCAAACCTCATCTCTTTTATCTGGAAATCTAGCTGCTCAGGGGCTCCCAGTCTCTGTTATAGAATGACTTTCAGATGAATTAGAGGCAGCTCCTCATCCCATAATTCCTTTATCACACACACATAAGCACACGTGGACCTCTGCAGAAGCCTCCATTGGGACGTTACACATGCAGAGCAGGTATTTCAAGCTGATGTATAAAGCATAAATAAAACATACAGCTTCTAAAACTGCAAGGTTACAGTATGGTAATAACTGTTGTTATCTAGACAATTTAATAATTCTGTGTCTTGATTTTTGGGTGTGAAAACTACTATACCCCCTCCTCCATGCCCCTCCTTCAGGTGTAGCTTATTTAACCCACTGTACCTTGGTGTTCCTGTCTGTTCAATGGACATCAAAACTGTTTTCCTAAAGTGTTGGGACAGTAAAGCTAAATTACACTTGTTAATAGAATAGAGTCTACCATATGGGAAGTGCTCTACAATATGCATTCTTATGGCTGACACTTTCCCTGCTGTATAATGGAGATCAGTGCTGTGAGGCAAGTTTTAAAACTGGGGTCTGTTTCTTAGTGACCAGCATGGCAGTTATTTGTGTTTATATACTTCATATATTTTTCTTTTGCTGAGACAGAGTCTCGTTATCCCAGGTTGACCTCAAACTCAACTAGGCAGCCTTGAACTTCTAATCCTCCTGTCTTTACCTCCCACATGCTAGGATTACAGGAGTATCCCACCACAGCTGGCTTGTGTGGTACTGAGGATCAATCCCCCAGGCACTCACATGGAAAAGTGAGGGCATCATCAGGTGGAGAGAAGAGAGCCCCCCTCCTACCACAGTCCCTCGTGTCTCTTCCCTTCTTACTCTCCTTTTGGAGTTGGATTGGCACCCCACAAGCAGAACAAAAGATTCACTTTGCAAGAAAGCACCTGTCTGTCATCCCATGTCATCTGCCTCGAAGGGTATAATTTGTTTCTGCTCTGCGCAGGGAACTCCCTGGAGGAGGATCTGTGGACGGTATGCGGCGTTCCTGTATTGATCGGTGACAGCACTGTGCTATAATGAGCTGGTGAGGTCATCCTTATCAGCTTACTCTAGTCGCTGACCTTGAGGCCTCTCAGGTGATAAAACCACATAGATGGTTACAGAATGCCCTTGTTTAGAGGTAAATCAGTGTGAGGGTGACTAATACTTTTAAAGAAATGACTGCTATCACTTCATATGGCCCGGGCCAGAGGTGGTTTGTATTAATAAGCTCGGAGAACCCTAGGTCCTGGTGGCACTATTTGGGGCTGATTTTCAGGAGTCCCTTGATCAGTATTTCTCTCTTATCTTTTCTCATTAGATTCCAATTTCCCTCTAAATTGCCATGGCTATAATAATGTCAGTATGAAGTTCAGAGGGAAATACTTGGGTCTTGGAGCTATTGGGTACTTCCAGCTTGCTTCCTTTCTTCCTTTTTTTTCTTCCTTTAATCCTTCCTTCCTTTTTTTATTTCCTTCTTCCTTTGTTTCCTTCTTCTCTTTCTTTCTTCCTTTCCTTTCTTTTCCTGGACAGAGCTAAAAATAAAGATGTTACTCCCACAAGAGGGGTAAGCAAGGAGATAAAAGTTTGTCTAGGAACCACCTTATCCAGAAGGAGCCTGGAAAGGCACTCTGAGCAATCCCTTTAACCTGCGTCAACCCAGCAGCTTTCAGAAGAGTCTCTGGATTATCCTACATCATTCCTGCTGTCCTGGACAGACCTCATCCATTCTGGAAGAGGTGGAAGGCCTCAGGCAACAGACTTGCAGTGAGTTGCAGGTAAAGGGAGGCATAGTAGATAGAACAGGATAGATTAAAATCACTGTTATCATTTTTGACTGTGTCGTGGTTTCATTCTGGTTACGAAATCTTTCTGATATACAATTCCTTGTGCACTAGAGCCCTTCTCTGAAGACAAACTGAGTTGGCTCTCATCCTGGATGGCATCACACTGGCAGAGTTCAGCTCTTGTATCTTCTGGCAGTTGCCGGGCACAATACTTTGCTGAGTTGCATAGCAGGGAAACACTCAAGTTGTTGTATTATGTTTTTGGCCTGGACTTTCCAGGCCTGGACCAGAGGTTTAGACCCAGTTTCAGCCCCACTGCTACTTAGGCCCAAATAATCACACAGATGCTTGGATTAATTTTCTGCTTATTGACCTAGGACCCAGGCATATAACTTGCTAACTCCTTCATCTGAATTCAACCCATCTTGTTCATCCATGAGGCTCAGTACCTTTTCTCAGAGCAGCATTTCAACTTCTTTCCTCTATGCCGTCTCATGGAATCTCTGAGATGTCTGACTGTCATGACTGCTCTGCCGTGAGATTTTCTCAGTCTGATAGCTCCATCCACACTTCCTGTCTGCCTTCAGTCAATCAGTTTTTTATTAAACTAGTAGGCAGGACAATTATTTACAATGTTATAACATAATCTCACTACAGGCAGCTTTAGCATTGAAGTGATAATAAACTTGTCAAGCACTTAAACTCAATGATGCACACTTACATGACCTGAATTGATTTGATCTTCATTTGAGGGTAAAGGGAGTTGAACTTGGTACCTTCTACATGTTAAGCAAGTGCTCTACCAATGAGCTATATCTCCAAACCTAGGCTTTTATTTTTATAAAAACTTAATAATAACCTGATACTGAAATCAGAAGAGGCATACTTTTCCTCTCCTGTCCAGTTAGCTCCTGGCTCAAGAAAAATCTTCACATTAAAACTAAAAAGATCCTGTCATCCATGATGGCACATTTCTGTGATCTTACCAGTCAGCAGCAAGGGCAGGAGGACCTGAGCCTGGTTTATATGGTCAGTTCTAGGCCAGTCAAGACTGCTTAGTGAGACCTATCTGTAAAAAAGATAAAATAAAACAAATGCATAAGTAAATAAACACAAAAGTAGTTGAGCATAGTGGCTCAGGCTGTAATCTCAGCATTCAGGGGACTAAAGGAAAGGCATTGGTGCAAGGATGGGTCAGCCTGGGCTATGTAGTAAGTTCTAGGCAAGCCTGGGCTATAGAATGAGACACTATATCATAAATAAAAAGTAACAAACAAAAACCATGCTTCTGTAAGCAACATCAATGATGTTCATGGGGTCACCAAAATAAATGAATAAGGAAGTAAAAAAAAATCAAAATTTTAAATTAGTATTGAAAGTAGGAGAGAAATTAAAGGAAAGGATGGGGGCTAATCGGTGGAGAAGCAACAAGAGAGGATAAAAAGATAATGAAAATTATCAAAATATATTATCTACATGTATGAAAATTTCATATTGAAACCCAGTATTATTTATAACTAATATGTGCTAATTAAAACATTTAAAAAAGAAATTAACTGACTAATAACCAAAGGTCCTCAAATATCTAAGACCAGAAAAGAATCTGAGGCAGAGTAAGTGAACCAGTACTTGGGAATCACACAAGAAATAGACTATTCCAAATGTGCCTTTAGCTGAGATGTTGACTAGGGAGATAATGACTTGTTGTTTAACATGCTGAGTAAAAGGGCTGACATCCAGCCCGACAACAAAGATAATTGTGGGGTTTGATGGAGTGCCAAGCTCTATAGAGACCACTGCTTGGGTCCTGGTGGCTTCTGCTAATTCATAAACATTGGCCAAATGTCTGTCACTTAACAGCCTGGTGACAACATAGTACCAGCCGTCACCCTTTCCCCTGCTAGAAGGAGAAGTTATTTGCCAGAGAGGTTAAAGAGAGAAATCAAGAGTATTGCTTATGTTAAATGAGATATAAGAATAATAGAATAAGATCCTGTATATGCATGTGTATGTATACATGCATACATGCTTGGTGGGGCTGCATATCTGAAATCTCAGAATTAAGAAAGTGAGAGCAGAAGGATCAGGGGTTCAAGGTCAGCCTCTGTTACCACAGTGAGCCTGAGACCAGCCTGTCTCAGTCTCCTCTCCCCAAAACATGTGTCATCAATGAATGCTTATTTGGTACCCTGGCTTAACATTTGTAATACTCCAACTTCCAAAATGCTCTGAGCACTCTCTGAGCCAGGAATGGTGAATCACACTCTTGACCTCAGGCGACAGTATAATAATCAGTATTTCTCTCCCAGAGCTGGCTAGATGTATAATGACTTTTTAGTTAACTTTTCTTTAAAAATGCTCCCAAAATATCATTTACAGCTTGAGTTTTAGAAATGGAGTGATGGCGGGAAGGAAACCTTTGAAAATGGACTTCTTTAGTCAGTATGTCAGCAATTGTGTCTTGATGTGTGTGTGAGAGAGAGAGAAACAGAGAGAGGCACAGAGATAGAGAGGGATAGAGACAGAGACAGAGACAGAGAATTCCCTAAAAACAAATCTCCACTAATTGTCAAAGCACGCAGTCATCTTTTTCCAGTTTAGAAAAATTTCATAAATTTAAAGTCATCCTGGGAGGTGCTAGTAGCTCCTCTTACCTAAAGGCATCTTTGGATTCACACACCTCTTTATTTATGGTGCTGTGAAAATACATTCCTTCCTGCAGCTCCTTTAGTATGTAACATAAAGACCAAGCAATGAATGCCTAGGAAATGGAAATACAGAAATAAATACTACAACCCTTAGACTCTCGGACCTGAAACATAATTTAAGGGAAGACTCACAAAATTTAGCATGAGATATTAATCAATATATGTTCCTTTTAGGAACAGGCATGTCATATAGTTTAGAGAATCGCAAAACCAACTTAACGCTCTCAATTTAAATTGGATTGCCTGTATGCATGACTTTATTAGATGAGAAATGCACAAGTAATATTTATTTACCCTGAGGTAATAAATGAAAGAAGTGAATGAACTAAAATTCATCCTTTATCCCTGGTGGCCACAATCATGGCCAGTGTTCTCCAACTGCCCCTGTTCTTATGTATTTCTTTGTGTTTGAGTTACGAACATTGCGCTTAGGTCAGATGAAAGTGTGCTCATCTGCCTAGCTTTGATAACTGAACTAAAATGCTGATGGAGATTGTTTAGGACTGTCTCTCTGCCGTTGATTGCATGCTTGTGGCTCATAATCAGAGTGATGCACAGTAATTGTTAGACTCCCTTGCCAGGGCTACATTTTGTGTCAATGTAACTGTCAGCACTTTAGGCTCTGTTGTTCCTCCTGGAGAGCGATTGCCTAGCACCCCCTGGGCCGCTGAAGCAAGACTCTTTGCTGAGTACCATCACTAAGTTCCCCTGCCACTCTTGTTTGCTTACTTTCAAAATAATTACCTGAAAAAGGACTGTCTGCTGACATAGTGACAGCTGGTTCTTACATTTTGTGCCTGGAAGAATGCTAGTGTGTGGAGACTTCACTATTAAAAAAAAAAAAACCCTAAAACAAACAAACAAAAGCAAGAAGCACATGAGGCAGACATCTAGGGAGCTCAGCTTTCCCTTTTGGTCATGGAATTAGCAAACTGAGCTTTTGTCACTTAGGCGTTCTTAAGACTTGCTTTGCTCTTCTGTGAAATGGGGCTAATAGAATTTACCTGTAGAGAGACTTAGTTGGGGCCAAAAGGGAGAACGAAGCCTTGTTGGCAGAAATCAGTTACTCATTAAATGATGATGACCAACAGTAAGGAAACTTTCTCAGAGGATATGAGATAATATGTCAACTTTCTATCACTGTATCATTCAGCCAAGCTTATCAACCTATAAAGAGAGAAGGTTTAGGCTGGCTCACAGTTTTGGGAGCATCCACCCATGGTCAGTCATCCTCTTTTGAGGGGGCCTTAAACAATTCAGAACATGTCATGGCGGGCCAGAACACGGCTGATCTGCTCTGCTCACCCCATAGGCAAGGAGTGCAGAAGGGGAGAGGAGGGAGGTCTGGAGCCCTCCTCTAGGGTATGTGCCAATCAGTGACCGAGGGCTGTTTTTTGTTTGTTCATTTGTTTTCCTAATTCCTACCTCTCAAGGCTTTATCACAGTCCTGAAGTGCTCTGGGGACTGACCTTTCAAACTGAGGGCCTTTAGAAGACCTGTAAGGTCCAAAGCACAGCAAATACAAGATGGTTCTTCCAAAGGTCAGCGGTCCTCACACTCCCTACAGCTGTGGAGCACATCACATCAGCAGTTTCCTGACAAGGGCAGAGACATGTAACTGGGTGAGCATCTTAGGCTCTACATCAGTTTACTTGATTGTGTCTGCAGAGACAGAACACATCTTGACCCATCCTGTGTACCCTTCAAAGCATTTAAAGGGCACTTTGAAGCAAACCAGAGTCTATATAATTCTCAAATTTGAGTGCACAAAAGAGTCACTATACAACACACAAGTCTTGACCATCTGTGGCTTTGTCCTTGAGAAAGTAAATTGAGCAAAGTAAAACTCCATCCCTCTTAGAAGTTCACTACCTGAGACATCTTACTAGCTGCTGGATTGCACCGATTGAAGATTTGTGGAAAGCAATCATTTTCTGTGATGCAGTAAGTCCTAGTGTGTGTTGTCTGAAGGAGTCTTTGGGGGTTTGGTGTCTGAGATTATATCTCATCATTTTGATTCTTTTTTTACATGATCAAACATGGAGATCTCTCTGAGAGAAGGATCCAGCACCATGAATTGTTGCTCATATTGCATAAGCCAAAACTGTTGCTTTTATATTACTCACTTTTCCCTTTGCCAAGATCAAGTACTTGATAAGAAGCAACTTAAAGGAGAAAGGTCTATATTGGCTCACAGTTTGAGAGTGTCACCATTGTAGTAGAGATGGCATGGCACTCACTGTGGGGAGGGGGGTCTTAGATGCGGCTGCAGGAGTGTGAGGCTGCTTGCTCATATCTGGGTGGTTGAGGAAGCAAACAGGGAGCAGAACTGGGGGCTCAATTGGCTTCTCCTTTTTAACCTTTTTCTTCAATCCAGAATCCCAGCTCATAGGATGACATCACTCAGATTCAGAGTATGTCTTCTCCTCCAACTTAACCCTTCCTGAAAATGTAGTCATAGGAACACCATGGCAGCAGAACTCACTCATGCCCTTGGCATTTCTTAGTCCTGTCTAGTAGACAGTATGAATGATCCATCATCCATCTTATCATCATCCAAGGGGACTCAGGCTCTTAGCTCCCACTTGTCATTGCCTGTGGACTCTGGTTTCACAAATAAAAACTTTATTTCTCATTCGTGTGCTTATCCTGAATTTTCAGTGTTTCAGTGCACTCCATTTTCCTCTGCAGCTCCCTGCTAGTCCCTCACTCCCACTGCTTGCCTGCTGGCAGTTGCAGTGTCAGGAATACATTAAAAAGACTGACTTCATTTGTAACTGGAGAAGGAAATGTCTCCACACCCTTGGGCATCTGTAGGTATATACTCAGTCTCAGAACCTCTCTCAAAAGTGACCTTTGTCTGAAATGTGGCTGAACATTTCAGTTAGGGTTATTGTACAGCCTTGATAATGGGAGGTGATCATGTAGCATGTGACTTATGTAACCAATGCATATATGTTTTTATCAAATCAACTATTCCCTTTGTGAAAGACATTGTAACAGAAACACTGGCATTGTACAAATAGTCCCCTGTCTGATGCCTTCTTGTGGCATGTTCCAATGTCCTTTCATGGGTTTTGAACTTTGAATAATATGAAGTAATTCTCTGACCACTCAGAACTTTGCAGTATTCAATTCACTTCGCTCTGTATCATAAATCCACTCCACCATGACTGGGTGAAAAACAGGGACATTTGCTTAGTGTTAGATTTATTATGATTTCCTACTTTAGTGAGCATGCCCATTGCCTGTTATCTCTAGTCCCCTGTCAACATCTTCTAGCTGCTCGCTGGAAATTGTGAGCTGTGATTTCATTCCCCATGGTGTATGTGCCAGTTTATATTCTTATGAGCTCACCCACTCAAACCCAAACAAATTTTTGCTGTTAAAATTTACTATATTTAAGCAATATGCCTTTCCCAATCTTGAAAACAGAGGAGAAAGGGAAGACACATGCTGCCATGGTATGCAGTCATTTCTCATAAATATGGACACATGGGTGGATTCTGTATGTTCAGCAAATAAATATTTATTGCTTCACTCTTCCAAAGCAATACTCCTGCAGTCCTTTAAATTTTTTGATATAAGACTAAGTATTTCACTTGGTGGAGTGCTTACCTAGCATACATGAGCCTTTGGGGTTGACCCCCCTGTACTGAATAAAGAAGGTGCTGTGGCCAGTAACCTTAGCACTCTGGAGTTAGAGGCAGAAGGAACTTAAATTCATGGTCATTCTTGGTTATATACCAAGTTGGCAAAATAATATGAATACCCTAAAAACATGTTTAACTAAATTATATGTGTGTGCATGTGTTTATTTCTTTTTCAAAAGTATGTTTATAGTCATGGGCATATGGAAGAAGGTAGGATGTAAGCGAAAGTATTAATACTGGTTCTTAGTGGGAATTTTTCTGTTACTTGGGTTCTTCACACCCCCATCTGAATAATAATTGTTTTATAGTAACAGTTTTATTTTGCTATGGTTTGTCTCATCAGATTGGGGGTAGGTCAACTCAGTATAAAGAGACTCTCCGCAGCTCTCCTCTTGTTACATATACACAAATATGTTGAGCTAAAGGGTAATCAAGGCCATTCTTTTTATTGTCTTTGCTGCATGCCAAGTGCTGCAGTCAGACCCATAGAAAGACATGCAGCAGCTGGTAGGCGCATTGGCATTATGCAAATGAGGACTCTCATGGCTGGAATCACTCAGCTAGGGGTAGTAGAGCTGAGATGCACACTTGGACTGAATCTGAACTTTTCCTTGGAGGTCTTTATCATTATTCCTACAGACATCTTGTCTGACTTGAGGAGAAAAGAGTTCCTTGTATGTGTGTCAATTTTCAAGTTTTACTTTTAAAGATCTCATCAGAGGTGTTGCTGGTGTGTACCCTAGCTCACTGCTTGCAATGTCTCTGGCTGTCTTTTCAGTGAGGCCTTGATCTTCTCTACACCTAAAGTTACATCTTGGATATCTGAGCCTGGGACCATCTGACAGCACAATGGGGTGGGTGTCACTTGAACATGCTGAGGCAGCACTTTCCAAGTTTGAGAACCCACCTGGATGTAGTTAGAAGTTTCTGACCCATCCTAGGCTGGAGATCTTGACCTGCTCACAGCTGTTTAGCTCTGCATAGCCCTGAGGTTCATACCAGCAGTCCCAAAGTCCCAAAGAAATACATAGAAGCTTACATTAACTACATGCTATTTGGCCTATGGCTCAGGCATATTGCTAACTACCTCTTACAACTTAACCTATTTCTATTAATCTGTCTTGCCAGTGACCTTTGACTGACCTGCATTCCTTTACATCTTCCTCCTCAGCAACAGATCACAGAGTCTCTCCTGACTCTGCCCTCTTTCCCCTGTATCTAAGATGCCTTGCCATAGGCCCAAACAGTTCCTTTATTAACTAGTGATATTCACAGTGTACAGAAAGACATCTCACATCACCTTGATGCTGATAGGGTACCCTCAGCAAAAATTCTCCACATGGCCTCAATGTCTCTCAGCCTCTCTCACCAACTACCAACTCTAAAGAAAAGGACAGGAGGAGGTTAGGTTAGCATGGACTCCAGAAGGGGGTTAGGACAGCATGGACTCCAGGTATTGGGGATGATATGATACCTGCTGAGGTAGCTCTGATTCACGTCTACTTTTGACCCTCAGAAGCCCCTTCAAAGTCCCTGGAGACTTCTCAAAACAACTTTGAGCTTCGATGGAGCTGGAACTCTTCTGCTCCCATTCATCTTTCTCCACCATTCAGCCTTGCTCTGGCCAAACATTCACGTCATCTTGGTTCTTATCCACAGCTGGTTGGACCATCCATCCATTCAGCACTTGAGACATTTTGGCCTCTGCATAACATTACTCAGTGGACTTGATAGGGGGCCTCCATCACATCTTACCAAGTCTGTATTCTCATGTAAACCTAGTTATAGATTGCAAGGCTTACAGATGTGGCACTAGGAAGAAGGTGGGAGGTTTTTAAAAGACCCACTTGGAAACATTTCACATCCAGCACAAGGTACCACCTTACCCTAAGGGTCATATACCTCATGCTAAATGAACCACAGATACCATGATTTTTTTGTATAATGACTGTTAAAAGGTGTTTTAAAATTCACATCATCAGCTATGTATCTACTAACCACAAATGTCCTTGCCCTACCCACCCCACTACCTGTACTGATTTAGCAACGAGGCTCCCAATTGTTTCTTTTTTTAATCTTTTTTTTTTTTTTTGCCTTTTTTCTCTTTCAGTTTTCCAAAGAAATTAGACCAAAACTTTCTTCTTGAGAAGAAACAACCTGCTGTTGGCAGAGGGTGAGTGAGCCTCTAAGTGTACCATCTATTTTTGTCCCTGTCAAAATGCTGTTTGATACTGAGGTTCCAAGATCAAGCATTGGATAACAGACAGGCTGGGGAAGTCTTTTCAAGCTTGGAGTCAGGACAGACGTTCCATTTGTCCTCTAACTTGCTAGCCTGGGTCTCTCCTAGAAAAGATTTTGCTCAGAGCATTTTCTCTGTTGCTTCCTGCTGTCCCCACATCTCCCCATATGGCTGCTGTCACCTTGTACAGTTCACAGAGAAGTCAATGGGGAAAGTGTCTTTCCTTCAGTGCCTGGTATACAGAGATAAGGCTGTGGGCAAGGGGAGACTTTCTGTCTAGTTCACATGCTTGTGTCTCCTGAGTGCCATGGGAAAGAGCAATTGGTTATGAGCAATCAGCAGGACCTCCCAGGCTATCTGGGAAAGTCTCTGTGCAGTTGAGATAGCTGGGATCCAGTGGGCTCTGAGAAACCTGTGACATCATAGACAGTAGCAAAGTCAGCAGAGTGAGAACAGCATTTGACTCTTAGCTGGGTGGTTTTGTGGAGAGATGATTGTTTTTAACCCACAGCTTATTTCCAAGAAGATGGATTTATTTATATAATTTAATAT
The DNA here is from genome assembly GCA_004025045.1 of Sigmodon hispidus. Lineage (NCBI taxonomy): Eukaryota > Metazoa > Chordata > Mammalia > Rodentia > Cricetidae > Sigmodon > Sigmodon hispidus. Next base: position 25,788 of record PVIH01005752.1, on the reverse strand, counting down.
AAATAAAGCGCTAATACAATGATAATGGCCTGTTGCCCTAAGGCAGATGTTGAAGTAGTACTGTTTGACTTCATACTTGTCATGCTACAAAGAAGGATTGACAGAGTATGTAAATCCAGAAACCATCTGATGGGAGCGTCATTGGCATGGGGCATATTTGCATGACTCTGCCTAGGAATATGTAAACAAATATCTGTTCACCTTAGAGAGGGCAACAAAGAAATGAATCCACACAAATTCATCTTAGTAAACCAGTATATTTCCTGGATTAAAAGATAATAGGAAGGGGGTACTTAGAAGAACGTAGGTTAATCCAGCAGCTGAACCACCAAAAACCCACTCCAACATGGATGACAAAAGCGTCATCTATGGAGCTCCCTGCCCAGCTTGCAACACAGCACAGGGCTACCAGAAAAGGCTTCCCCACCCAGCAGCTGGTTGCATGCATATATAGTCTTGTGAAGGAGACCTGTGAATCCCATAAGCTTAGGAAGCTTCCTGAGCCATTGAGTATCTCTCCCCTTTGGGGAAGGGAACTATTTCAACTCAACCTAAATAGCTATATAAGGGCATACTCTCCTTTATGCTCTTTTCAAAACACTGCTTTTGTAGTGCCATGTTTGGTCAACACATCTGTTTTTAAAGCTAGGAGCCTGCATGAGGCAGGTGATTGCATCATTAGTAAGTAGAAAGAGATGATGAACACCATTGCTTAGCTCACTCTCCTCCTCTATATTCAGTTTGGGAACCCAGCATATAAATAGTGCTCCCCACATCTGAATGGGTCCTCCCTCCTCAGTTAAACCTTTCTGGAACCATCCTCCCAAATATATTCAGAGATGTGTCTCCTAGTTGATTCTAAATCCTGTCAAGTTGGCAATCAATACATATTTATTGAAAATGTGTAATATGTATGTATGCATGTATAGTAGACATGATGGTGTTGTTCTCTGCAAGATCCAAAGGTCTCTGTAGAATCAGTCTATTGACAAGACTAAACTTAAAAGACAACTAAGAGGAGAAATGGCAAACTCTCTATCTACACTGTATTAATCTTTGGGTAAATAATGAAATTGTAGACAGGGAACTAAGGCCAGAGACCAAACCAAAACACTGTAGAAGGAGTCAAGCAGGACCCCTGGAGTTTACACAGCACAGTTTCAGTGACTTGCTCCTATGCAGAGTTATGGATTGTTTGAGCTTGACATTCAAGAGGCGTTATTATGTAAAATATCATAAGCCACTTGTTCTTTACCAATTAGATGCAAAGCAAATTCAACCTGAGGTCATGAGGATTTTTTAGGGTTGGGGGAATTTTTAGCTTAAGAAGCATGAAGCTATAGAGTAGCTTGGTAGTAACAGTGGTTCCTGGGCATATGGAATAAGACCCTGGGTTCCACTTAACACCAAAAAAAAATGCAACAATCCTCAGGGTACACAAGGTTTGAAATCCCTTTTCCTCATTGCCCCAAGGTGATTTTGTATTTTTTTTTTGGCTTGCTTGCTTTTTATTTTGTTTGGTTGTGGTTTTCCCTCAATCCTCAAATAAAATCACATTTTGAATAGAAAAAAGTGACAGCCCAAAGTAGATCAGTGGCTGGTCCTGCTTGAACTTTCACCTTGTAAAATATGAGTGCCTGAGTTCTGTGTTTTGCTGTGTGGAGGGTTAGAGCTCCTGAACAGTGCTACACTCAATTTATAATGGCACTTAACATATTGTATCCCTTTAAGGGAAATCTAGTGGAGTGCTCTTGCCAGCACTGAGATTTTATTTGCTGGAGGCCAAATGGAAGTGGAACCTATTGGTTCCATAGCAACATGTCTGTGCAGCCAGAGGAAAAAAAAATAATAATGCTTGCAGCAGCCAACATCCTGGGCAAACCCAGGAGTGCTGTAATGCCTCCATTTTCCTGCCTCTCTCTGCCTTTTCCCTTCCTGGGGCCTTTGATAGTATAGTGTAGGGAATCTGCACTCTGTCATCCTAGTTATCTAGCTCTGCTGTTAGCCCTTGGCTATGTCCTTATCCAGCCTGGAAATGGGTAAGAAGAAAAGCAATGCCTATGACGTCATTCTTCTGCAGAGCTGAGCACTTCCAACCTTAGTACTTGAGAGCAAGTAGGTAATTTATGTGTTGCCTCATCTCCGTGGCAGGATAGCCTTGTAATAAGGACATGGCAAGGTCCAAGATTCCTGTATATGACAGTCAGCTCCTCCTGGCTAGATGGTAAATAGCCATATGTAATCAAGAGAGCTTATATCACATGCTGTGGTCCTGTGTGACAGGCACAGTCAGGCTACACAAAGAAATATGGTACCCATTTCTCTCCTTCCAGAATTCTGTGAGGGTCACAGATCCTAACTGAAGTTCCATAACTGTTGTTCCCTTGGGACTTTTGAATATCTCTGATAGTTTCCATTTTTTATATTTCTGGTTGTGAGCCTAGCCTTTAACGGCTGAGCCATCTCTCCAGCCCAAGTCTCCATTTTTTACATGTGTGGAAATACTCTGATTTAGGCTGATGCTTTTCCTTCTAAACCCTGGAAGCAATGGGATCTCATACTACAGCCCAAGCTGTATGTATGTAACTATCCTGGTTTGTTTTCTCATTGTTGTGATAAAATACTCTGCAAGGCAACCTAAAGGACAGGGTTTATTTTGGCTCACAGTTCAAAACACAATCCATCACAGCAAAAAAGGCAAGCTGTTATGTACTTGAAGCAGCTGATCATGTCACATCTACAATCAGAAAGAGAGGTCAGTGCTCACATGCATGTGTTCAGCTGGCAGCCATCATTTCATGCAATGATTCTCAACCTGTGGGTCACAACCCTTATGCCAGGCTAAACAACCCTTTTACAGGGGTCTCATATCAGATTTTTACATTATGATTCATAACAGTAGCAAAATTATTGCTATGAAAATAGTTTTGTGATTGGGGGTCTCCACAACATGAGGAACCATATTAAAGGGTCACATTATTAGGAAACCTGAGAACTATTGATGTTATACAATCCAGGATCCCCTGCCTAGGGACTAGTCCTGTCTGTAGTCAAGATGGGTCTTCTCACATCAGTTAAGATAATCAAGACAAATCCCCATAGGCCTGCCTACCAGGTGTTTCTAGACTCTACCTTGTTGGCAATTAATACCATTGCAGTTACAGACTGACTTCAAACTTGGGGAGGTCCTGTGTCAGCCTCCCAAGGGCTAGGGTCACAGGTGTGTGTCACCACACCTAACCTCCGGAAGCATTTTCAGAGATCTCTGCCATCCATTTGACACTCACCTTGCATTTCTTCTTTGGATTACTGTTTATTTGTGGGGGAATCTGAACATCTTTCTAGGCTGAAGGGAAGCCTTTTAATAATAGTTAATATTAAATTTAAATTTTGGTATTTAATTTAATATTAGAATCAGTACATCTTTTCCACCCCCACCCCTAAATTCCTCTAATTCAGGAAGAATTTGTTCCCAGGCCATACCATTTTTTCATGATGATGTCATAGCCTCATCCTGTCTCCCACAGATTGTGATGTATGTCTGTAAATATATTCATGTATTCGTTTACATTTTTTAAAGAAAAGATACAAGTAAAATATTCTCAATGCATATTTTTAAATGTAGCTATAAAGTCACAAATTAGGAGCATCTAATGACTTGACTTTCCCCTCTTCCCATTGTGGACACTATACTCTAACACTGACACAAAGGTAAGCTTTCGCCCCACCCCACTCCCAACACTCAATGTCACAGCATTGCCTTTGGGGCCAGATTTCTCAGTCTAGAAATTGTCTTTGGAGCCATTAAATCAGAGATTTGAAGGAGGTTTCATTAAAATGACAGCCCTGATAGATTAGGATAGTGTTTCTTAATTTAGTTTTGAGGTCTGTTGGGAAAGGAGAAGGTTTTCATATGAAAACTTTCTTTCCAAGTTCTGAGCCAATGGAAATGAGACAAAAGGCAGGAGGCAGGTGGAAGCCAGAATTTTTATGCCACTAATAACAATTATAAAGTGGGAGCCAAAGGGGCTTAGTAGCTTCCTAGTGCCCTGTTCTATAGTGTGGTATTTAGTGTTCATTCATAACTGGGACTGTTTTGAGTCTGCAGAACCCTATACATAGGAAGAAGAAAGAGGTCAAAATTGACATCAATTACCCCCTATTCATCAGAGGAGGATGAGGCCAAATTTGGTTCCAGCCCCAGCCAGATAGCTCACTTCCCACCCTTGGGGAAGAAAAAGAATGGAGCAAAGAGCCAGAGAAATTGATAAGATGGGGTTTGGGTGGGTGGTGCTTGTGCTCTGTGCATGGTTTCCCCTCTACCTCCCACTCAGTCAAGGCAGACCATCCCATCTTCCCTATAAAGGAGATCCTAACACCTTCACCCAGTCTCATAGTCGTTTGCTGTGTTTGTTCAGGGGGGATGGTTAGCCTCCTCTACTCAGTGACCACAAAACCCTCATCAGTCTTCCCTACTTTATCTCATTATTTGAAACTGTAGCAAGTATACAGCAGGCCGCTGGTATGTGCAAAGCTCACTCCCGAATTTAAAGAGAAATTAAGAGAAAGGAGGGAAGAAAGTTGGAGGGCAGAGACAAACTCTGAAGGTCAAAGCCAAGGTCACAGCCTTCAAGACACCCTAGACTACTTTAAGAGGCAAGGCATGATTACAGGTAATATTAAAGAAATGAAAAGAAATAAAAGGCAGTCGAATTTAGAAGTGTCACTGGGTATTATTCAAAGATTCATTGCCAAGCAAATGATAGCAGAGCAAATGCAAGCTATTGTATTAGTCAGGAAAGAATACAATCAAACAGTCAATCCTAAACTCGCGATGGCTTCACAAAATACAGATTTATTCCTCCAAGTGGTGTCTCTCCTAGGTGACTGTGCTCTGGGCATTAGCTCTGTTATTTTTCTTCTGACCTCCTAATCAGGCCTTCCACTGGAAAGATAAGAAACCTGGAGAGCTGCTTACACAATTAAAACCTTCCAAGATAGAGCGTGGAAGGTTTGTTCGCTCACGATAACTTGCTGTGTACTACGCACTGCATTTCTATTTTGAGACATCTTCACTGTGTCCCAGTCCTGTGCTCTGGCACAGAGTAGGAACTCAAGCAATATATGTAGAGTGACAGAGTGATGGACATAGGAGTGAATTGACACTCATTTCTAGAAGCTGTGGATTTGGTAAAATGAACCTTGGCTCAATGATACTTAGTAAAATTAAAACTATTAACATAAACTGCATGGCTAATGTTGGTCAATTAGCCATGGTGACTAGGTAAGGACATGGGAAAATTAAACCCAAGTTATGTGGAAGCTGAGCTCTTGATAAAGGACTAGGCCTCCATACTTCCTGCTTGATCACATGGGTGTCTCGATAGTCCAAGGGTCAACTCTCTGTGATATGTGGTCCCAGCTTCTCTTTCTAGCCTTGTGCCTTCTGAATGAGATAGAAATCATCCTCATTTCAGAAACTTTATTTAGTGAGGCTAAGTTGTTCAGAATGTTGTCAGGATTCCATTCATATTACACTCATCTCTGCCACAATCAGGTCATCTTACCATGCACATGCATCCTGGGAACCTGGAGGTAGGCAGGGTTCGGCTCCAGTTCCTCAGAGGGTATCTGCTGGGAGGGCTCACATTTGTGTAGAGTTAGCTTGAGGCAGCATAGAAAGCTGAGAGTTCCTGGAGAGAAAGGGAAACACTGTATTGCATGCAGTGGGCCTGGAGGCTCTGCTAATCTCCCCCATACTTGCCTCTTTATATCTTCATCTGGCCCTATGTAATAATTTTATTAAAACAACAACAATAATAAATGGAATTAGGAGATGCCTCAGTGGTTATAGTACTTGATGTACAAGCATGAAGACTAGAGATCCTCAGAACCCGTATGAATACAGGTAGGTCTGGTAGTCCACCTACCATTCTAGTGATCAGAAGGCTGAGACAGTGGATTCTTAGAGCAAGCACCAAGGGCAATTGGATATATGTATTACAGTGTTATTGTTTCTTTTAGATAGTTGTTATAACAGTGTCACTTCTAGTTAAGGCTACTCTAGAAGAATCTGGAGATACCCTTGGAACAGGACTCATCCTTACTCTTCTCATTTATCCTTACCTTCTAAACTTCTCAAGGTTTAGGCTCGCTCTCTCTCTCTCTCTCTCTCTCTCTCTCTCTCTCTCTCTCTCTCTCTCTCTCTCTCTCTCTCTGTGTGTGTGTGTGTATGTGTGTGTGTGTGTATGTGTGTATGTGTGTGTGTGTATGTATGTGTAGTATGTGCATCTAATGTATATATCTACATCATCTACACCTATGTGAAATACAAGGTCTCAGCATCTTCTCCAATTGTTCTCTACCTTATTCTAAGAGACCAAGATATCTTACCCAACTGGAACTCACTGATTTGACTGGACTGTGATGGCCAACAAGCCCCAGTCATCCTCCTGTTCCCACATCCACAGAACTGGGGTTACAGCCTCACACTATGGGAATGAGAATCCAGAATCAAGTCCTCATGTTTACATAGCAAGCTTTACCAGCTGGGCCATTTCCATCTAGTCCCTAGACTCGAGGGCCTACAGTCAGACTTTTTAAAGCAGGAACAAAATTGTCTGAAGTCCCAGCTCCATCCCGGTCTTCTAATGGAGATAGAATGGCTTGAATGTGAGTGAGAAATTAAAACCCCAAATGAGGTTTCTGAGTCCATATTGTGGTGGGAGGACCCTCTGTCCACCACAAGAAGGTTTGTCCTACCCTTTGTCCTACCCTTGAGTATCTTAACTGCCTTGACTTTCCTGTGGCCCTGTGGAATGAGTGAGTATGTCTTGGTAGTTGTTGAAATCTTACAAGCCATGGAAGTTTCCCCCCTTTAGCTGCAGAAGGCATTGTATGCAGCAAACTCTGGGTTTGACAAGCTGGAGCCAGTTCTTATGAGGGAACAGAGAAAGAATGGGAGAGAAGAGGAATGGATAAATTCTCAATTTTCTCTGAAGCTGAGTAGTTGTGGCAATGTCACGTTTATAGATAACCTCTTTCTTGTGGCAAGACAGTCTAACCAGAAGGCCAATGTTGTGCACATCACAAATATAAGCCACAAAGAAGTCAAAGTAAATACTTGGGTTCCCTGGGATCCTAAATGTGTATGTCCCAAAGTCTCTTTACCCTGGATACAGGAGAGCATGGTCAAAAAGTCTGAAAAGAGCCCTTCCCTCTATCTACATGATGTATGGAGGATGCCTCAGAGCAACTGGAAGAGGGGATATTATAAGGACTTCATCTCCTGCCCCTTACTGCCCTCGGTGCCTTTGCTGGTCAGACCCTCCTGCTTACTTTCCCTGCTGTTATTTATGAAGGTGCTGTTCTTCAAAAACGGCAAAGCATGCTCCCTTCTTGATGTGGAAGTGGAATTGCTGATCATTTCAGTCTTTCTCACATACCCATAGAGTGTGTGTGTGTGTGTGTGTGTGTGTGTGTGTGTGTGTGTGTGTGAAATTCCTTCAAAACAACAAGATGTTCAGTGGCCTCTATTCTGGAGGAGGAGGTGTATATTTGAACAGACAGGCGAAGCTATTTATAGATTGTTGTGTATTGTGTGGAAGGGAAGAGGCGGAAGTCAGCTTTTATGTTTTCTTCCTCTCTCCCTATAGGCTCTTGCTAGTACTGGAGACATTAAACATTTCAAATCTGAAGTAGCAGCAATACCCTTTTGATGTACTTTGCCTAGAAACAAAAGCTGGAATAGGCTTTTGTGTAAACTAACCAAAGAATCATAGGGTTTTTTGATCACTTTCCATTAGCATGAACACACATCTCTGTCCTAACAGATTTTGTTTGCGGGAACATTCCCTGTTGTACAAGGATAAACATGTTACTAGGTGTTTTGTATGTCCTCTTAGTTATGGGGCTAAAGGAGTCACATGTGAAGGAATTCTGCATGCCCCAAGTGTTTTCCTAGCCACTGCCCAAACACTGAAGAAACTGTTCTAAAAAGAACAGAATCAGACAGATATTTCCCTTAGAAAGCCTTTGACTTCTGCAAAACAGGGGCTGTTCACCCACATTTTTCTTGGTTGAAAGAAACATGAATGCAAGAAGACCACAGCCACTCATACATTCCTAGGGATGCTGCATGCCCAATGCTGGTAAGAGGGTGAGTGTGGCAGACAGAGGTTTAATGCACCCCTGCTGCCTTTAAAGTATAGTATGCTGCTTCTGACTCTGCATCCTACCTAGGAGGCAGAAGGAGTAAATGACTCCATATTGCTCTTAGTAGCATCTCAAGACACATCTAAATCTGGGGTTGAGCTCTTTGCAAAACCAGATCAGAGGGCCAACTTCATATTAGCCAACCCATTCTGCTTCTTTATGCATTTTGGTGGACTGGAAGAATAAAAAGCTTTCACTTCAGAATCTTCAGAGAGATTCTCCTAAATGTTTAGGACCTGGAAACACCTGTTTTGTTTGTTTTTCCACTTAGCATTTGTGCTGGACACTGCCTTGGGAGATATGGGTAGACTCCTGGTGTGGAGAGTGCTGGAAACAGTTCAGTGGCTTGGTTTGAATTTGAAACACATTACTTTCTTTGGGTTGAGGTATGATCTATGATGTGTCTGTTTTCACATCTATTTCTGATATTATAGTAAATTCTGTAGCTCTTAGTTATGGGAGCAAATGACATGTCTTCTGGCAGAGTTACATACAGACCTTCAGATATGATGTTTTATGAGCAAGGGAGAATTTGGCTTTGAAGATACCCACAATGAGGTTAAGTAAGATGAGGGCTGCCAGCTTGGCATCTGGCTACCTAAAGGTGTCCTACCTCATTATTAAACTCTGGAAAGGTAGCAAAGATCAAGAGACTGGGTAAGAGGAAATATGTGGGTGAGGTGGGATGAGATCCTGGCCATTATCTGCCTAGGTACAGAGGAAGCCAAGCTACCTGGCATGTCACCTGGTTGCTAAGGCAACCATTAAAGGAGTATTGTGACTTGGAACTGAGCATCAGTCTCTTTGTACTGATTTTCCTCAGACTTAAATCCTGTTCTTAGTTCTTGTCAACCTGGATTCTATCTCTCTTGCTTCCTGATGGGAATGCCCTTTATATGCCAAATGCATTGTCTGTTTGAATGTAGAACTCTAGCAGGCAAGCTGGAGGAGGTCATAGAACCGTCGATATTGCTTCCTGCTTGGTGCTCATAGTAGAGGAGACATCTGAAGAATTGAGCATGCTGAAGGGATTACTCCGTGTCAACACCACACACATACCATGGTGTGTGGTTTCCTCCTGAAATATGGACTGTATTAAAACATAAAGAAGTTTGTTGTGTTTTAGGTGTGAGTCCCCACCCTGACTATGAGACAGAGAAGAGGTGACTGCCCTTTACACTCACATGCATGGTGTCTTCTGTTTCAATTATGGAGGTCGAGGTCATCTAATTCACAAATTAATGACCTCTAGTGGCCAGCTCTCTACTATGCCCTCTGAGGACTTTTTGACTTCTGCGTATCACTCTTAATTTCACAGCTGCTCTACAGTAGGGCCATGTGTCATACTGTGTCCATGTTGCCAGCTCAGCCTGTGATGTGTTTGGTTGTATATGTGCAGAGCTTCAGCTGGAGCTCTGGGACTTATGTCACAATGTGAGTGTAGGTATGGGTGTGTAGGTTTGCAATCTCAGCACTAGGGAGGCAGAGACAAGCTGATTCCCAGAGCTTGCTAAGCTCCAGGCTAGTAAGAAATTCTCTTTCAAAAACAAGGTAGATGAGACTAGAGAGGTGGCCCAGCAATTAAGAGCCCATTCTGTTGTTTCACAAGACCTTGAACCAAATTTGAACAGCATACAGCTACCTATAACTCCAGCTCCAAGAGATCTGATGACCTCCGTTGATACTGTATTTATTTGTATATTCTTTCATACAGGCATGCACTAACACACACATACATACACATACAAATTAAATTAATCAGTCTTGTACTTAAACTTCTAAATCACATATACACACTTAAAACCATATATATTCATTTTAGAAATATGCCTTTGTTCTACTTTCCTATAAAACAATTTCCTTGCAGCCCATATCTATAAAGCCAGACATTTTTTTTCAACTTTTGAACCATTTTGAAGGTCATGCAAACCACATTGCAGAGCACATCAGCTTGATACCCATCTGTATTGGTGGAGGAATAGTGAGTGCACTTTGAGTCTGTGTTTGATGCTATTAAGAAAACTTTTCCCCAAGCCACAAGTGCCCATTCTTCTATTTATCTCTGAGATGCAGTACTACCTCCCATAATTCACCTAGGCACAGGTTCCAGGAGACACGGTCAGTGAGAGGGTCACTCTGTAACATGGAGCTAAACGGTATCACGAAGAATTTTTTTCACCATGCCTACAATGAGTATGTTTTCCTGCATCACACAAATGAACCACTAAGTTGCTTTTGAAAGCACTCTTTAAAGATTCCTTTTTTATTTATAGTGACCTCAGGTACTTGTGACTGTGAAGGATAATTACTAGGTAAACTAATTTTCTTTCTTAAAGATAAATAAGCAGGACTGCTAAATGACTTTTATAAATATGTGAGCCCTAATGGAGATGGTTTTAAGGTTATATACTTTCCATAAACAGTACTATGTTGGTCAAAACAGAGTGCTTAAAACAGCAGTCACATGATAATCTTTAGAGGATCTTAAACCATTAAGGAGATGAAAGCTTTTATGGTGGCTGCATATGGGAAATAAAAACCTTACGTTACCTTATCTTTGATTGAAGTGTATATTGGCAAATGAACTTGTCTTGGGAGAGAAATATAAATAAATGCCTCAATGCAGTAAAGCCCTTTAACAGGATCATGATAACAAGCCGATCTCCTGGATGTTTGACAATTGGGTAAAAGAAAGTCTGACAGATCTTCCACCTCTAGTGATGTTAAAAGCTTTGAGTTCTAGTCAGACTCACTAAACTGTGGTTCTTCGAGGAGTTACCACAGAAACAAACGAAGACAATGCCCATTTCACATCTTTGACCTGGGAATCCCAAAATGATTTACCAACACGAACAGATCGATTCTCCTGACACTCCTGGAAATGACATAATATCTTTGAACTCATCACATAAATGGAGTCTGTTTTCCAGGAAATTCAAATGTCCTGATTTGACTATGATTAAATGCAGAGCAAATAGGTGAGCTGAAGCAAAGAGAATCCTTTTCTGAAATGTGGTACAGTGCCTGGATCTACACAGGAATATCTTATTTTCTGGGGACTATAAAAATACGGAGGTGAGATAGTGCCTTGTTTTTGCTTATGCAAGCATATTAAATAGAAGAAAATTTCTCCACTAGAGGAAAATTATTAGAGCTCCCCCCATATGATTCCTCTTTAAAGTATTTCATTTTATTTAATGTGTAATAAGACCATGGTCTTGAAATAATGCTGCCAACTTTGTGTCACCCAGGTGAGGAGTCACAGCTTGTGGCTTTGCAGAGAACAGGCTCCCACTAACAGACTGATCTCTGATGCTGTACTAGAATAGTTCTCACTTTGGGGGATTTCCAGTGAAGGATTTCCCATTCCTGTGGAACTCAGCTTCTAGGAAATAGCATGCCAGGAGTCTCTGCAAGTTCCCCACTGAAATCAGAATGCACTTGTCCTGTGTCGCACCTGCACAGATGGATGCTGGATGGAGAGAAAAGGGACATCAGAGAAAGAGAATGTGTTGTGTGAGAGGAAATGGGCTCCTGTGCTACTCACTGTGCTTCTGTTCACCATTCCCTGGCTGTGTGCATACAGAGGTCTGTACAGCTCATTTGGTCTGGCTTGTGAAACAATACAAATGTCACTTGCGTATTTAAAAGATCAGCCTTTTTAGTTAGAGCTTGCCCCATAAGCATAAGGACCTGCGTTTATTCCCCTAGAACTGGCATGAAAAAAACTAGCAGCAGAGAGGCAAAGACAGGTTGATTCCTAATGCTCCCTGGCTGGCCAGCCTTGCCTACTTGCCAAGTTCTGAACCATAGAGAGACCCAATCTTGGGAAAAACAAGTTGGTTGGCACCAGAGGAGCTACACCTACTCAAATTTTCCTGTGCCCTCCAAACTTACACGCACATATGCGCATGTGTGTGTGCACACATACATAACCATATACCTACATGTATATCAATACACACATACACAAGATGATGTGACTGGCATGTACATCAGTTAGAAGTTGAGTGCTTATAAGGTGTGTATAAAGTCCTGGGTCAATCCCCAAATATTACAAAATAAGAAAGAGAAAGAAAGAGAGAGAGAGAGAAAGAGAGAAAGGAAGGAAGGAAGGAAGAGAGAGGAAGGAAGAAGAGAAAGAAAGATAGATAGATCCAAACAAACAAACCCATCATATTCTCCAAAACCTTACCAATGCGATCCTAATCAGTTTTATTTGCATGTTTCTCTTTAAACATGCTATTGAATAGGAACATCCTAACCATATCCACAAGTCACACCCTGCACAGAATTTTGAAAAATTAATACTGAGGAATCATCAGCTGGGGTGTTTTTTTTTTCTTTTCAGGACAAAGGCTGCTTTTACAGAAAGTCTGGGTTGTGTTTATGTTAATCCCCTTTCTCTTTATTGCAAGTGGATATCTCATTGCTGCAGTTAACATTCTATCTTACTAGGCTGCCAGAGTACTTAACCTCCTAAATACTACCTACTTGCTTTCTTTTTTATATCAACTATTTAATGTTTGGGTTAAAAGCCTGTCATAATAGCCAAATATGCAAAAATAAAAAAGTACTGGTGCGAAGCCTCTATGCTCAAAGCCCCTACGCATACATACCCCCCCAAAACTGTGGTGTTTGGGGCTGGTTGGTTAATCAGGGTATTCAGAAAGACTGACATTTGGGCTACAGACATAGTGCTTGTTACAAGTATGGGCTGAGTGATTTTATCCTGTGTGTAAGCAGCTAAGAGGCAAAAGTTCACTTTATTTATTTGTCTATATTTTTTTGAGACGAGGGAGGTCTCATGTACCCCAGGCTAGCCTTGACTTCCCTATGTAACTGGGGATGGTCATTAATTTCTAATCATCTTGTGGAGTACAGGAATGTGCCACCATTCCTGTTTTGTTGTTGTTGCTGGTGTGTGTGTGTGTGTGTGTGTGTGTGTGTGTTGTATTGTGTCGTTCAATTGCCCAGAAGTGGGCTTGAACCAGGGCTTTATGCATACAAAGCAAGCATTTTACCAACTTAGCTACATCCTCAGCACTGGAGCTTTCAATGGAATCTGGATAAATCTGGCTGCTTTTTGAGTGGACCGGGTTTCCTAGAGGGGGTCACATGCCACTGTGAATTAGGAAGTGATTATCTCAATTAGAACTAAAGAAGAACCAGAAGTAAAAACCAAAGTTAGGGAAGTTGAAGCAAGATCATTGAACACAGGAGTAAGTAGGCTCTTCTGATCTATAGGGTGTAACCAGCCACACACACACACACACACATATACACACGCACGCACGCATGCACGCAAAGCATATTCATCAACTCTTGACCATGTTGGTCAAGAACAGCCTGGCTTGATTTTTTTTTTTTTACCCCTATGAACTTTTGGATATGGACAGCAGTAGAGCAGTAGAGCAGTAAAGAGAATTTGGGGAACAGTTTCTGTTACGCCTAGTGCTGGTATCCAGGTCACCTTATTTCTTCTGCTGTGTCTTTCCGTCCTAAAAAAACAAATTGTTGGCCTTTTCAAGTCATTCCCCTTCTTTGCTTTATGTTCATCTGCATGTAAGATTTGAGACACTCTCATTGTGAGCAACCTTAAGAACTATAGACCTTGATTTCTGCGGCCTCCAATTTTGATAAGATAGATTGAAATTATAATGCACAGTTTCATAGTGGGGGGCCATTATTTCTCTTCTATATATTTGTCATGTAATAATGACAATTCCACAATGCTAAAATGAACAAGTCATGTGGCCTCATATACAAGCTTTGTGTGTAGGATAATCTTTTCATGTCTTTTCCTGGAGAAACATGAATAAATGAATGCTTGTCGGTACCCTCTAGATAGGGCACTAGTGAGCAGGCCAAAGGTGCTCTTCTGTTCAAGTCTAGCTTGGTGAACCAGGAAAGAATAACTCCAGCCTATCTCAGCATAGGTAATGACTCCTCAGGGCCATATCACTTAAGTCCCTCCACAATTCACAGATAGATTCATCAAAGAGTCCCTTTTCACTTAAGATGATTGACTGCTCATGTGACCCCATGCATGGGACCTCATAGGTCTCCTGAGATTCCCTGGGTCTTAAGAGCTTTTCATCTCCCCCAGAAGGGAATGCTTTATTTGGTATATGCTTGCCACACAAGCACTGGACCTGGGTTGAATGCTTAGCATTCATGTAAGAATCTTGACAGGGTGTGATACGGATACCTGCAAGCCAAGCCTAGGAGAAGTAAAAACAGGAGAATCCCTGGGGTCTTTGGCCAGATAGTCTAGATGAGTGGGTCAGCTCCAAGTTCTATGAGAGATTCTGTCTAAAGCCTAAGGTGGAACACAAATAGAGGGAGACACTTGCCATTGACCTCAAGCCTACTCATGCATGCACACATGTAGACATGAATGCACTGCATACACATACAAACACGCACACACACAACACACACACACAAATCAGTGGGATAAATATTCTATGTTCAAAACAATGGCTACATTTTATCTCATAGTTCTTTGGACAATAAGTTTTTGACAGTTGTATTCTAAGAATATGGTTATGAATATTTTGTAAACATTTATCAAAAGGGTTAATTTCAATATTATATTGCCTTAACTCAAAAAGAAGTAGTTAATACATAAACTATATAATTTATTTCAACCTTTTTTTTTGTCTTTACTTAAAACAGAACTAAAATAGCTTCTTTCTGACTTTCCTGTCCATTTTTGAGACACCAGATTTCGTAAGGTGCTGCCTTGGGCTTGGCTGACAGTGCCAACTCTCCATGCACTATTGAAACTTTATGGAAAATACCGGTTAATTGTACTTTTTAAATGTTTCAGATGATATTCTGGGCAAGTTTTGTTTCTGTGTGGCCCATAGCCAGAACCCTACTGTTTTTCAATTTGTTTAAGTGTGACAGCTTAGACAGCATATGTACATGTTCAGTTGAAGATAAAGGATATCACTATTTTTAGCCTATTACAAAGAAAACCACATTTTCTCTTAAATGTCTTGATATAAGTAATTTGAACATGATTTCTGTACAAATCATTTCATGAGGTTGGCTGTCAAGTGTGGTTTTTTAAAGTTGTACCCTTGAGGAACCAATGAGACTTTACAAAGTTAGATACATTCTGAGCCTGTAATGGTTGAAGATGTCAGTTTTTAAACAGCACTTTACGAAGTAGTTAACTTGAAAGTACAGCAATTCTGAGCACAGTGAGAGTGGTTTTGAAGAGGAAAGTCTTGATACACTGGGGGAAACGTTGACAGACACACTACAGTCAGGAAGCAAACAGGCGCGGCTTCCACCCACAAGCAGCAACTTTTCTCCTTCATCCAGCTTCTGATACTGGCCTAAGTGGACCTCCAGCAAACCCTGCCTCCCTGCCACTGCTAAATCTGATGCATAGAAAGTCATCCAACTGCTTTATTTGGTAAATCATAGACATCAGCCAGTCACACCCCTCCACTACATCACACACTCCTCCACTCCATCACATACCCTTCCACTCCATCACACATGCCTACACTTCAGCACACACCCCTCTATTCCATCAAACACCCCTTCACTCCATCACACCCCTCCACTCCATTACATACTCCTATACCTCAGCACACACCCCTCTATTCCATCAAACACCCCTTCACTCCATCACACCCCTCCACTCCATTACATACTCCTATACCTCAGCACACACCCCTCTATTTCCTTACACACCCAATTCCATCATACACCCCTCCACTCCATCACACACCCCTCCACTCCATCACACACCCCTACACATTCAGCACACACCCCTCTATTCCGTCACACACCCAATTTCATCACACATTCCTCCACTCCATCACACATCCCTACACTCCAACATATTTACCTTATATCTTTTGGTCTTGCCATATCCTATTAATTAAGCTTCATAATAATATGTAGGCATTGGGGAGACTCATAAATAAGTACAGTGATGGCTTCTTCAGTGTTGGCTATTTTTATACCATGATAAGATATTTCATAACCTGTTGTCCTAGGATTATCATATATCAGAATGAGTTCTTCCTTCTTTTATATCTTTGAAAGCCCTACCTCTATTATGTCATGGGAGTGGTGCTGTGTTTTCTTGAATTGAAATATTCCCTTGAAGCCCAATGCTAGACATTAATAGTGAGCCTTGAGTTACAGACAGCCCTGTGATAATGATAGACACTGTACAGGCTACCTCCTGCTAAGCTGAATGGTCCTATGTTCTGTGCATTAACAGGTTATGGTATTTTTTTTTCATGTAAAATGGGTTTATCAGGATGTAGTACCATTGTAAGCAAAAGAACATCTTTATATTTCCTGCCCCTTTCCACAGAGTGAATGATGGGTGGATGATGTGACCTTGCTGTTCTTTTCATGAATCTTGGTTGTAGATTGTCTGACCACACATGGAAGGATTGTGTATGAGTTCATCACATGCTGCATTAAGGTTATATGGCCATCTGGACTGTCGCTTACTCAGTTTCTCAGTTTGTTTCATCATCGGGTACCTGAAAATAGTAGCCCTGTGTTCACAAGGTTTGGGAGCAAATTCAATGAGAGATGATAAACTAATTTCAAGTTTTGTGAGTTTTCAAAAACAAAAGTTACAAAGATAAAGGTGTGTCTGACTGTAGATGGTGTTTAACAAAGATGGTGTTTCTGATTGTCTACGTGGTGTTTGGTCACATGAAAGGGATGACCTTTGCGAGAAAAGCAAACTCTGATGACTGGCTTCTCTGGATTGTGATTCTCCACCTTGCTGCAAATTAGAGCACACACACATCCTCCCCAGAGCTTTTTCAAAATCCCATGGCATGAGCTGTACTATTTTCTCAGCCTCTCCAGCAGGCTACAATGTGCATCCAGGATTGTGCACTGATGTGTTTGTTGAGACTGAAGATGAAACCTGGAACTCTATAGTCTAATGTTTTTTAAAACAGAGATTTAGGCATTGGATGCAATTTATTTGTCATTTTCATACATGATTTTTTTATGAATATCATCACTGAGATTCTTCTCAAGAGGCCATTTTAATGGGTATGAATGGGAAAATACATGCAAGTCTCTAGATGTCTGAGGCAGGAGGAGCTCACTGAAGGAGAGTACAGACTGAGGGGAACTTGAAGAGCAGGCAACAGCAAGTTAAACTACATGTTGGTTTTGGATCGGTCCTTGCAAATGGACCACCCAAGTGCTGGTTGGTTACTCTGAGATCTTATGACTAGAGGATCATGGCTCTAGAAAATGGGCTAGAGCACTGAAATGTGAGATGATAAAAATAACATTTATATGTTTGCCATATGCTAAAGACAGTCACTCTATATCCAAACATGAGTTAATTAAGATAGATTGTTATACATATTCATGTGTGTTTGTGTGACTGTGTATATAAATATGTCCATGTTCTTGTATATATGCGTGTCCATGCACACACAAAGGTTTTTCTCAAGAGCCAATATTACAATCACTCTTGACTCAAAATTGCTCTCACCTCTTCTCAAATGGAGCTGAACCACTTGGAAAAGACACATGGTGTACACGTGCAAAAGGAAATAAGAGCCTTACTTCATGTTGTGTACAAAAAGTTAAAAGTGGATCAATGATTTAAATGTAAGAACTCAGACTGTAAATACCATTACAAGGAAGGGTGGAGGCAATTTGTGAGCTTGGATTTGGCAATAGATTCTTAAGATGCTCTACACAAGAAACAAAAGTAGAAGTAAATTTTACCTCATCAAAATAACCTCAAAGGACGAAGTCAAAAGGCAACTCACAGGCTGGAAAAAAATATGTATGAAGCATGTGTTTGATTAAAAAAAAAAAAAAGAAACTCGGGAATTAATCAATAAACAAACCAATTTTTTAAGTGAACAAAAGTATTCAATAAACAGTTTCTAAGGTGGATACACAAATGGTCCAGAAATATATGAAAAGGCACTAGGTATCTTTAGTATTTTGGGGAGTGCAAATCAAACCAGAATTTCACACTCAGTAAGATGGTGATGTAAGAAAAACAGTAAGAAAGAAGGGTGTAGACCAGTTGGGATCTCTAGTGTTAAGTGTCTCATATAATTCAGTTTGGCTTTGAACTTGCCAAGTCATTGAAAATAACCTTGAACTTCTGATCCTTCTACCTCTACCTGCCTAGTGCTGATTACAGGTAGTTCTTCCACACTTGACTTACATGGTGCTAGGTATTGAACCCAGGGCCTTGTGAATGCCAGGCAAGCATTCTACTAACTAAGCTAACATCTTTATTATCTTCAGTCCTTCAACCTTGAGAGTAAATTCAATATCATATAGCCAGTATGGGCAACAAATTTAAAATTCCTCATATAGCTAAATATATAATTACTGTGTGACCCAGATTTACAAAGCCATCCACACTGGTCTTGGATTCCTTGCACTTATCACTTTACTTTCTGCCAGCAACCTAGAACATTTGATGTTGGTCAACTTGAGTGCCTCTTGGTGTTTGGTTATTGAAACTAGATGTTGGGTGTCCTGTGTGGCCTTTACACCAGGCCACCTCACTCATACATATCACCAAATTTTGACTCTTAGGCACAAATGCAGAAACTTAAACGTTACTTCCTAGCAGACCTATGAGATGCCTGCAAACTTCATATAGTAAGAAAGTCAAAAGTACAGAAATTCGAATGGACTGAAAGAGCTTTAGGTACTTACCATTTGGACTTTAATGCTTTGAAATGGGGGTCACAGAGTCTCAGTTCTGATCACCTTGAAGGGGGATCTCTGAGCCCACAGCCCAGTCTCAGAGCAGAAGGGATCTGTATTAATTATTCTCTCTACTTTTTCTCTCTCATTCTCTTTTTCTGCTGGGGTCAGCAGGAATGGAAATCTTTTTTTTTTCTTTTTAGATCAGTCTTATTATGATTATGATTATGCTGAAAGACCCGCAGGAGAGAAATGCTGCAATCGGAATTAAAAATAGCATCTTCTTTCTGTCCTCCCACACACACTTGAGTGCTCGGGATGCCTTTTCTAAGCGCACACTTTCTGCCTGGCTGCATAAAAGGAGCTGTCGCTTTGTTTCCATAATGAAGCCATTCCCGGGAGAATTCCATTGTTTTAGCAATAGAATTTTTGTAAAAGGCCTCTTATTTTGCCTGAAAAAGGTAACAAAAATGAACTTTTGAGAGCTCATTCGACAAAACAATTAGGGAAAGAGAGATTGTCTCCTTTCTTGATACAGGAAGTGTTGTAAGCCAGAGAATCCCCTGAGCCTTGATACTGGGATAGACTCCTGAACATGGAGGATGAAGGCGGAGGGAGAAATCCCGTTCATCATTTTTGTGATACAAACAGGGGCAATAATCCTGCTTGAAAACATGTTCAGAAAACAGCTGGTAGTAAACAGATGTCACTTGTTTTAAAAGATTTTAAATCCTTTTATTTATTTTATTTTAAATTTTTTGACACAGGGTCATATGTAGCTTAGGCTGGTCTCAAATTCAGTTTGCAGCCAATGGCCTTGAACTCCTGGTCCAAATGCCGATACCTCCTAAGCGCTGCTGCAATTAAGGACTACACCACCACTCCCCACTTCAGAAGGGAAGCAGGAAACCGGGAGAAGGCTTATCATGTAAGAAATTCCTTGGGAACCAGGACTTGAAGATGCTTTAACTGGACGTCTCAACTCTGAAGTCTAATTACAGATGCATCTTGTTAGGGTCTTTGACTCTGAAAGTAGTAGTGGCGATGTCTCTATTTGAGTTTAAAATGCTTCAGCAAGCAGAACGCAGCACTTCCCTTGCATGGTGATTTGTAATGGCCTCGATTTGGTCTATGAGTATGTATGCTCACGATCAGCGCCTCTCCTCTGTGTTCCCTCCTGTCCTCCCCACAATGAATATTTGGTCCAAATATGGTGTCAAGTTTTCCAGTCCACATTCATAGAAATGATAACTGCATCTCTTAGTATTTTACCTGGCACCTTAGAAGCCACATCAAAGCCCTCCTGCCTATGGTGTTTCAACAGGTAATCCTGCGGCTCGATGCCAAGTAGCATTCCTGGTATCTTGTGTTCACAGCTAAGCCCACTGAAATCTTAGTTTTGAAGCCAGAATCATTTTCTTAAGCCTCTTCTAAAGAGCAAGAAGTTTTGAATGCTGTCTTTGTCTTACAATGCTTTACTTTTTATTCCATCAGAAAGTTACTAAGTAAGGAGACAGCTACCTAGAAGAGTTGAAGAAGTTAAAAGACCAGCCTCTTAGCTTAGTTTGTGAAGTGTGTGCCTCGATAATGTACCGAGCTCTGGGTTTGAGCCTCAGCACTGCATAAAACCAGGACCAGTGGCTCATGCCAGTAAACCCCCTAATACTCAAAAGTAGAGACAAGGGGATCAAGAGTTCAAAGTCACCCTGGGCCACATAGCAAGTTACAGGTCTACTTGGGCTACCTGAGACTCAAAATTTTAAAATTAAAATAAGTAAATAAAACTCAACCAGGGAGAAGGTGTGTGGTGACTCATGACAGCTAGAAAGGGGATGTGTAACACAGAGGACAGGATGGTCTCCAGACTCCTAAGCCAGTATTCGTTGTCTCCCAGGCCACAGTACCACCTTTTGTAGGATCTAAGCAATCCACATGATACCAGAAGTGAAGCAAATAAGCTCAGGGGCAAATTTTCAGCAAGAAACACAAGCTATCTTTTCCTTAAAACAATTCCTCTGACTATAAAGTAAGAGCCAATCAGATATCCTGCATTTGTCCATTGAATTCATATCCTACTTTCATTTTATTCTTGCCACACACTCTCTGGATGTATCATTATATTTCATAACAAACTTTGCATCATACCAGTGAGGAGTCACAGCCGAGTCACACACTCACACACATGCACACCTACTGAGCCTGTACCACATGAAGAAAGTATCACCTTCATGTGATGAGATGGGCTAAAAATGAGAAACCTTGGATCAATGTAAATGAAAGTTATTTTAAATTTTTCGGTCGGGGCAGTTTTTGTTGAGAATGTTATTCCTCTGAGTTTACATTGTTTGAACAGATGCTAACTGTAGCACTGAGTCCTCCAACACCAACCACACTATCCCACGTATATCCAAAGGGAGCCTGGCTGGAAGAGGCCTCTTAGTAGAAGGGTCATGCAGGTTGCCAGCTGTCGGTTACATGGGGAGCATGTGATTCACGGAATAAATCTTGGTCCTTCAGGATTTCTTGGGCATTTACCTCACCTAAGCCCTCTGTGTCTTCACGTTGTTCCTCCTTGGCTGGCCTCGTGAGCTCGTGCAGATCCAGCCCTGCTTCTCTGAGCTGCTTCATCTATCCTCTATCTGCAGGAAGCCCTGGCCACTTCTTCATCCTTAGAAGTCAGTTTAGTTTCCTGCCAATAGTTTCTTATTGGCAGGAAAGACTCTCACAGAAGACTTCATTCATTGACTGAGCAGTTTCCTTGCTGGCTTATGTAATAGTTTTTCTGCAAGTCACTCAGAGGAAATGTTCTTGTTAGATTACCATGTGGGGGGGGGGACACTGGAGGGTGTGACAATTGGAGGATAATGTAAACATGTAAACAAGCTAACATGACTTTGGAGAGCAAACAAAATACCATGCAATCAATGAATTGGTCAAAAGGAATTTTTGCTTTATTTGTATGTGTTTATTTTATATTTAAAGTACATTCTTCTATATCTATCTGGCTGCTCTAGTACTTGGTAGGTAGATCAGGCTGGCCTGGAGCTCCCAGCAATCCTCCTGCTTCTGTTTCCTGAGTGCTAACATCACAGGTGTATGCCAACATGCCCATTTAGTCGACAGGGATTTATCAGGGTTTTGCATTTACAAAAGCCCTCCAATGGCTTGTGACATGGCCAAGCAGTAAAATGTGCATTTCTCTTACAGAGGACCATGGGTCAGTTCTTAGCACTCGAGTCCTGCAGCTCACAACCTCCTGCAACTCCAGCGTTAGGAGGTGTAATGCCCTCTTCTGGCCTGCATAGGCAATGACACTCATGCCCACATAGATACACTCAGACACAGATTGTACACACACTTTAAAATAATTTTTTTTTAAAAGGCACTCAGAGGCTTATGACGGGCAGACAGGTGCAAACTCTTATTCATGGAAGTTTCTACGGTTGACACAGAAAGATATCAACTATTTTAGGAGAAGGAATAAAATGATGACTACCTCTGAGGAAGAGGAATCAAATCTCCAGGAATTCACGTGGAAAGACATGGCACTTCTGATAGAGAAGTCATAGCATAGGAGGGTGAAGGGAAGCATAGGAAAAGGCTGGGCTTGGGAGGAATAGACGGCTTACATTTTGAGATACAGTGAACTCTCAGAGAGGAAGTCAATGGCTCTGTGTGACTGACCCAGAGCACATGCCCTGGACTGTAGCTGTTGTTCAGCAGCAGAACCTTGTCTAGCATGTGGAAGCCTCTAGGTGTTGTCCCTAGCTCCACCAGCCTCTAGATGTTGTTTCTAGCAACACCAAGCTAAAGAAAAAGGTACACCTAGGAACTAGGTAACAAAAGTGGGCATACCAGCTCATAAAACTCCAAACTCAGTGGGTAGGGCAGATCAGCTGGTAAAGCCCTGTGACAGCAAGTCCCCATCCCGAGTTCCATTCCTGAGAACCACCTGGTAGTAGAGGAGCCTTGGTACCTGAGAGTTATCCTCTGACCTACACGTATACACATGTTCTATGGCACCTGTGTACTCAAATGTACACACAAAATAAATCATTTCTAAGTCCTTAAACATCAGATAAAGAATTTGAGGCAGTCCTGATGGATCACAGCTGAAATCCTAGTACTAGGAGACTGAGGCAGGAGGACTGGTGTGCTATGAACTTTGGGGTCACACTGGGCCACAGTGTGGGAATCTGTCTTAAACTGTGTCCCTTAAGTAAATAGATTTTTGAAGATTTCCAGCTGAACCAGGACCAACACAGGCATGACATGTGACAGGGAGAAGCTGCATTGCCTAATGGCTACTTCAGAAATTTGAAACCATTAGAGGAACTCATTTTGGCTAGAGATTACTGAAAGCATGCAGAGCGATATGGAGGGCCGTGAGTAGAGGGGTCGGGACTAGCAGGGTAACTGTGGAGAGTTATAAATCGACAGGTGACAAACCGCTGGAGGAAGAAGAGGCAACAGTGACATTGGCATGGATTAAGGAACTAGTTTTGGGGTGAGTGGAAAGCTCTGGAGCAAAATTGATTTGTGTCGTACATGTCCAGTGGCTTGGGGGAGATGCCAGTGTCTAGCACAAAGGGTTACCATGGGGATGGAATAAAAGGAAAGCGTTATGGGGGAAAATGAGCCTATATAGCTAGGTGTGGTGGTTTGAGTAAGAATGCTCCCCCACAGGTTTGTGGATTTGAGTGCTTAGTCATCAGAGAGTGGCACTGTTTGGAAGGATTATAAGGACAGGTAGGTGTGGCCTTGCTGGAGAAGTCAATGGGGTGGCCTTTGAAGTTACAAAAGCCTGTGCCAGACTCAGACCTAGTCTCTCTCTCTCTCTCTCTCTCTCTCTCTCTCTCAGGAGTTCAAGTTCAGCCTGGTCTACTTAAGGCACTCTCTCATTTAACACACACACACATAAAACACTTCAAAGTGACTCATGGAAAACTCAGAATCTATTGTACTATGTGTATTAATTTCTATGACTACACACAATTTGTAAAACAATAGTGACTTCAAACCTTCTCTCTCTCTCTCTCTCTCTCTCTCTCTCTCTCTCTCTCTCTCTCTCTCTCTCTCTCTCTCCCCCCCCAGCCTGTGGATCAGAATGTAGCTCTCAACTACTGCTCCATCCCCTACCTGCCTACTGCAGTGCTTTCCACCATGATGATGATAGACTAATGGAAACTGTGAGCGAGCCCCTAGTGAAATGCTTCCTTTCATAGACGCCATGGCGTCTCTTCACAGCAGTGTAACAGTGACTGTGACACTAGAGGAGCAGAGACATAGCTCAGGATAAGAGCAAAATGCAGAAAAGGAAAACAAGCTGCAAAGGAGGAGTAACAGATTGTTAGAAGCTCCAGGAGCAAGGCGTGGAGGCATATGCCTTTAGTCTCAACAATCTAGAGGCTGAGGCAGAAGGATTACTGTGAGATCCAGGCCAGACTAGGCCTGTAATGAGGACCAGGCCATCAGTGCTACATAGTAAGACTCTGTAGCAAAACAGAAGTCCAGCGTGCTGCTGCTTCAGAGAAATCAAAAGCATTAGACAAATAAAAGCTGAAGTACTCACTAGGCATGGTGGTGCGTTCCTCTAATCCCAGCATTTGGAAGGTAGAGACAGGAAGGTCAGGAGTTCAAGTTCAGCCTGGTCTACTTAAGGCACTCTCTCATTTAACACACACACACATAAAGCACTTCAAAGTGACTCATGCAAAACTCAGAATCTATTGTGCTATGTGTATTAATTTCTATGACTACACACAATTTGTAAAACGATAGTGACTTCAAGCCTGTTTCTTATTCACCATTTTCTATCTTTTATTCATCTATGGCTTCCTTAGCTCCCCTGCTCCTATTTTCTCAAAACTAAAAATTTCAGTATTGCCTGAGCTGCTTTCTCACCTGTAGCTCAGAGTCATCTTACATGATTTTGGATAGAAATTACTTCCTTGGGGTTATTATGCTCCAGCCCCTGTTCTGTTGCTGGATGTGTGGTGGGTGCCACTCTTGGCTCCCTGGGGTCTCCTTAGTTCCATACCATGTGTCTTGCCCTCTCCCAACATGTCCTTTTACATGTTGAGCCCTGTCCCTTTAAAAGGCCTGCACAATCAGGTCTGACCCACCATGTGTAATGCCTCTAGTTTAAGGCCGGTGTTTGGGGGTCTGAATTAGATGTAAAATACCTTCACATCATCCAGATCAGGAGAAACGTTCCTTTAAATTCCTAAGAGAAGGTGCATCAGGGACAGTCCAATTGTGGGGACCAGCAGAGAGTCATGAAAGCTTCAGGGACAGATCTAGCTTTAGGTGCAAGATGATTGGTTATATGGGAGAGGTAGGGGAGGAGTGGAGGGTGGGAGTGGAGGGGAGATGTTGGTCTATCCAATAACAACAGGAAAATTGAAGGGAGCCCTAGTGAACTGTACTGGGTGTTAGAACAGAAACTAGTTGGGATGAGGACTTGAAAAAGGTCACTGCATTTGAGAGACAGATGCAATGATGACCTTTGAAAGAGAAAAGACTGCAAAAATCATAGGCTTTAAGTTATTGCTGCTGAAATGGTGGCAGGAGATTTGCACTGCATTTTAGCTCTCTGGGAAATCAGATAAAGGTGTGAGCCTTTGGAAACCTTCCAGGACACTGTGGGTGTATTTTGAGAAATATAAATGACAATATGCTCATAGGCTGGGGAGAGTGTTTATAGTTCTAAAGGAAAGAAAAGGGGATGAAGGGAAGAGTTGGCCTTATAATATCTGGAGATAAATCAGGAGCTCACGCAGGCAGACAGAGTCCTGAGTTTGAGGCCAGCCTGGTCTGCAGAGTGAATTCCCAGACATCCAGGGTTACACAGAGAAACCTTGTCAGAAAAAAACTACT